>JAOPHQ010000895.1:10000-140226 GCA_030340625.1 Merluccius polli
TTTAGGTGTTAGGTTAGAGATGGTTAGTTTAGGTATTAGGTTAGAGATGGTTAGTTTAGGTATTAGGTTAGAGATGGATAGTTTAGGTATGAGGTTAGAGATGGATAGTTTAGGTGTTAGTTAGAGATGGTTAGTTTAGGTATTAGGTTAGAGATGGTTAGCTTAGGTGTTAGGTTAGAGATGGTTAGTTTAGGTGTTAGGTTAGAGATGGTTAGTTTAGGTGTTAGGTTAGAGATGGTTAGTTTAGGTATTAGGTTAGAGATGGTTAGTTTAGGTGTTAGGTTAGAGATGGTTAGTTTAGGTATTAGGTTAGAGATGGTTAGTTTAGGTGTTAGGTTAGAGATGGTTAGTTTAGGTATTAGGTTAGAGATGGTTAGTTTAGGTGTTAGGTTAGAGATGGTTAGTTTAGGTGTTAGGTTAGAGATGGTTAGTTTAGGTATTAGGTTAGAGATGGTTAGTTTAGGTGTTAGGTTAGAGATGGTTAGTTTAGGTATTAGGTTAGAGATGGTTAGTTTAGGTGTTAGGTTAGAGATGGTTAGTTTAGGTATTAGGTTAGAGATGGATAGTTTAGGTATTAGTTAGAGATGGTTAGTTTAGGTATTAGGTTAGAGATGGTTAGTTTAGGTGTTAGGTTAGAGATGGTTAGTTTAGGTATTAGGTTAGAGATGGATAGTTTAGGTATTAGTTAGAGATGGTTAGTTTAGGTGTTAGGTTAGAGATGGTTAGTTTAGGTGTCAGGTTAGAGATGGTTAGTTTAGGTATTAGGTTAGAGATGGTTAGTTTAGGTATTAGGTTAGAGATGGTTAGTTTAGATGTTAGGTTAGAGATGGTTAGTTTAGGTGTTAGGTTAGAGATGGTTAGTTTAGGTGTTAGGTTAGAGATGGTTAGTTTAGGTATTAGGTTAGAGATGGTTAGTTTAGGTGTTAGGTTAGAGATGGATAGTTTAGGTATTAGGTTAGAGATGGATAGTTTAGGTGTTAGGTTAGAGATGGTTAGTTTAGGTGTTAGGTTAGAGATGGATAGTTTAGGTGTTAGGTTAGAGATGGTTAGTTTAGGTGTTAGGTTAGAGATGGTTAGTTTAGGTGTTAGGTTAGAGATGGTTAGTTTAGGTGTTAGGTTAGAGATGGTTAGTTTAGGTGTTAGGTTAGAGATGGTTAGTTTAGGTGTTAGGTTAGAGATGGTTAGTTTAGGTGTTAGGTTAGAGATGGTTAGTTTAGGTATTAGGTTAGAGATGGATAGTTTAGGTGTTAGGTTAGAGATGGTTAGTTTAGGTATTAGGTTAGAGATGGATAGTTTAGGTATTAGGTTAGAGATGGTTAGTTTAGGTATTAGGTTAGAGATGGATAGTTTAGGTGTTAGGTTAGAGATGGTTAGTTTAGGTATTAGGTTAGAGATGGATAGTTTAGGTATTAGGTTAGAGATGGATAGTTTAGGTGTTAGGTTAGAGATGGTTAGTTTAGGGCAGGGGTTCCCAAACTTTTCCATGCCAAGGCCCCCCAAACAGCATTAGCTTCTGGCCGGGGACCCCCAAACCCACCGACAATGCTACAAAATATGTAAATAAACATCAACTTTTAGAATGTATTTTCTTACTTTTATTTACTATTCAATAATTATTACATTTGTTTAGCATAAGAAAATTATTAACAAACATCTTTTCAGCATATACAGAATACAGAATATACGGTATATTCTCAATTTTTGCAGCAGAGTCCTCCACAGCGGCTGTTGGTCTTCTCCTTCGGTCCATTTTGCGCTAGCTGGAGGAGCAGAGCAGCTTGATAACAGCGGTCAGGTCTGCACAGATCATGACGTCGTCATGCCGAACTTGCAGCTGAACTTGAGAATCCGACGATTACGGCAGTTTACGTGTTGTACGGTTCAGGACAAATTATTTATTTTTTTTATTTTTTTATTATTGATTTTATTTTTGTTATTATTATTTTTATTTTTTTATATTAAAAAAAAAACGTTTTTTTTTTTTGTGCATTTTTTTTCTCATCTTCCCTCCAATTTTCTGAGGCCCCCCTAGCGCCCCCTGGCGGCCCCCACTTTGAAAACCACTGGTTTAGATTTTGGAAGAAGCAGTTGACCAATGAAATGGGTCGGGGGCGTGGTCGGGGGCGTGGTCAGGACAAACCCTTCCGTCGCCCATAAAGAAAGCTCTCCTCGACACGGTTGGCAGTGCGCATGTCCCCGAGCCGCTCCGGGAGGGTGACCATTAGGCTATAAACATTATAAACATTATAAACATTATAAACATCAGCTATCCGACTCCAAGCGGTGACGTTCTGCAGTAAAACAGTGGGTGGAGAAGTTTAGCGGTGTGGTTTAGGGGTGATTACATTTATGTAAACGATTCAGTTTTGTGTGCGCAGGCGCGCTTCCACGTGTGTCCGTATAGTCCGTAAATGGTTTCGCCCAAGAGGTTAGTCTCTCCCGTCTGTGTTGACTTCCTATGTTCCCTCTCGCCGCCATCTTGGACTATGGCCACAACAGAGCCGAACATCTCGACGTAGTGGACCACCGCCGACCAGGTCTGCACGACCGGACGCTTTCAGCTGTCTGAGGTAAGTCTTCCCCCAGGACCCAGAACCAGACCCACCTCGTGCCGGCGGGCCGAGCTGGACCGGGTCCTGCTGGGGTTCAATGGGCAAGCATGCACATGGTTCTGGTCTTTACGTGGAGTCCGCTCCGGGTGGCTTTAATGCAGACACGTGTTACGTATCCCGTGTAGTGAACTATATTCAGTACTGGTTCTGGGGAGAGACCAGTGGTTCTGGTGAGAGACCAGTGGTTCTGGTGAGAGACCAGTGGTTCTGGGGAGAGACCAGTGGTTCTGGTGAGAGACCAGTGGTTCTGGGGAGAGACCAGTGGTTCTGGGGAGAGACCAGTGGTTCTGGGGAGAGACCAGTGGTTCTGATGAGAGACCAGTGGTTCTGGTGAGAGACCAGTGGTTCTGGGGAGAGACCAGTGGTTCTGATGAGAGACCAGTGGTTCTGGTGAGAGACCAGTGGTTCTGGGGAGAGACCAGTGGTTCTGGGGAGAGACCAGTGGTTCTGATGAGAGACCAGTGGTTCTGGTGAGAGACCAGTGGTTCTGGGGAGAGACCAGTGGTTCTGCCACTGCATTGTTATACTATCTTTTTAAATGTTAAAATGTTTAATCTTAAGAGATGTAATGAACATGCTTTCTATGACCTGATGTCTGATAATGATGATAATAATAATAGTTATTATTATTATTATTATTTATTATAATAATAATAACCAAGTATAAAACGTGAGCACATGTTATAAAATATGAGAAGGTAAATATAAATCTCATAGTCGTCCTGTAATGTCTTCTTCCATACGTCATGTAAATAGTGCAGTACCCTGAAGTTACTCAGAAGGTTGTCATGACAACCATCTGCGTTAAACTCATTGTCGCCTATATTTTACACTCATGAACGTTTCTTCTGCTGAGTGAAGTCTCTGGTGAGGTCTGTCCATGAGCGTCATTAGCATGGTGGAGAACATGTGATACAACATGAATGTGATACAACATGGATGTGATACAACATGGATGTGGTGTAACATGGATGTGGTGTAACATGGATGTGGTGTAACATGGATGTGGTGTAACATGGATGTGATGTAACATGGATGTGATGTAACATGGATGTGGTGTAACATGGATGTGGTGTAACATGGATGTGGTGTAACATGGATGTGGTGTAACATGGATGTGATGTAACATGGATGTGGTGTAACATGGATGTGATGTAACATGGATGTGATGTAACATGGATGTGGTGTAACATGGATGTGATGTAACATGGATGTGGTGTAACATGGATGCTGTGTCCAAAAGTTCAGCTGTGTCTGAAATGGCATACATAGTACATAGTACGTAGTATGTAGTATGTTGTAGGTATTAGAGCCCGACCGATATATCGGCGGGCCGATATTATCGGCCGATATTAGGCATTTTCCAAACTATCGGTATCGGCATTTATAATGGCCGATAAATGAATATTTAAAAAAACGGACGAAACCCCCTTCAACCAGTTATAACGCCACAAACCCTACAACAGCTGATCCAGCCGGAGTCGGCAGAGCGAACGAGTTATCCTCGACCGCGAGCGACATCAGCAGCAAAAGCGGCCGGCAGTCCTTCATTTTCAATGAGCGCTGCCGACGAGGAGCGGCCGGTGCCGCGGCGGCAGCGAGCAGCGCGACGCGGAGAGTTGAAATTAGTTTAACTTTATGCAAATGAGCGGCGTCGGCGCGAAGCAGCAACCCGCTACACTTCACGCCACTGTCCTATTTCACAGCGTCGCCGCGCATCAAGTGCTGCCGAAAAGGCGCTTTCTTCTTTAGTTTTCCTTCTGCTCCGGAGACGACTATATTCCTATGAGTGCTACGGGCGGCACTTGTGTCATAGACGCGCCGCGGCGGCAGTGTGTTTTGCACTTTATAATGCTTTATCTCCATTTCTGTTATTTTGATTACTAAATAATAAACAGGGGAAACGTATAAATTGTTATTTGAACATGCTTGTCACGCCGGCCTGCCGAATAGCTCTACTACAAACTTGATATTGCAATGGGCGGAACCGAACTTGATGTCTGCAGTGCTGCTTGAAGCCCCGCCCCCCTGGCGACGGCAGCCAGCAGCCACAGCGCCCCCTGCTGCTCATGTCGCTCGCGGTGTGACCCATCAGTGAAGTGTGTTCACTGCATTATCCTATTATTTTAGCGAGGACTCATAAATAACTACATATAACTAATGTTATGGAAATCTGTTTATGTTTTGTTACGTGTTTCTGGAATTTCTTTTTAAAATATATATATCGGCCGATATATCGGAATATCGGCTTTTTAAATCATCAAATATTTGTATCGGTATCGGCCTTAAAAATCCCATATCGGTCGGGCTCTAGTTGGTATGTCCTAAGGTAGGCGGCTAAACGCTTTTTTGTTTACTTATTTTCTGAGAAAAGCATTTGTGCCGCACGCCATGCACTATGATTAGGGGTGTAACGGTACATGCACTATGATTAGGGGTGTAACGGTACATGCACTATGATTAGGGGTGTAACGGTGCATGCACTATGATTAGGGGTGTAACGGTACATGCACTATGATTAGGGGTGTAACGGTACATGCACTATGATTAGGGGTGTAACGGTACATGCACTATGATTAGGGGTGTAACGGTACATGCACTATGATTAGGGGTGTAACGGTACATGCACTATGATTAGGGGTGTAACGGTACATGCACTATGATTAGGGGTGTAACGGTACATGCACTATGATTAGGGGTGTAACGGTACATGCACTATGATTAGGGGTGTAACGGTACATGCACTATGATTAGGGGTGTAACGGTACATGCACTATGATTAGGGGTGTAACGGTACATGCACTATGATTAGGGGTGTAACGGTACATGCACTATGATTAGGGGTGTAACGGTACATGCACTATGATCAGCGGTGTAACGGTACATGCACTATGATTAGGGGTGTAACGGTACATGCACTATGATTAGGGGTGTAACGGTACATGCACTATGATTAGGGGTGTAACGGTACATGCACTATGATTAGCGGTGTAACGGTACATGCATGATGATTAGGGGTGTAACGGTACATGCACTATGATTAGGGGTGTAACAGTACATGCACTATGATTAGGGGTGTAACGGTACATGCACTATGATTAGGGGTGTAACGGTACATGCACTATGATTAGGGGTGTAACGGTACATGCACTATGATTAGCGGTGTAACGGTACATGCACTATGATTAGGGGTGTAACAGTACATGCACTATGATTAGCGGTGTAACGGTACACTAAACACATGATACAATACACGATATTGGTTTCACCATACAGTCACAATATTAAAAATGAAGTTCAAATGGAGACTATCATTGACTTGTATAATTATTTATTCCTGAGGGGAAAATGTACTATGAGGACAATGATTACCACAAAGTATGGCTGAGGTATGAAACAATAGTTACAATAACAGTGAACTATGAAGTTTAATTAGAAATAGACCAAAACATATCAACATAACGCGAGTGGTCTCTGGTCCCTTTCAGACGGACTTCTTGTTTCCAGTCTAGTGCACTTAATTCTGCACTTAAATAGGAAATACACCAAAATAAATCAGCGTAAAGCTAGTGGTCTGCACTGACTAAAGATTCTGCATTCATGCAGATAATTGTGTAGAGATTAATGTTAAGTAAATGAGTCATGTTCGTTTCGTGATGCATTTTTTTTAAGCGCCATGATGCATATCGTGTTTTCATTTTGCGATATTTCGTGGCACAATATTTCGTCACACCCCTACTATTGATGGAAATATGCATATGAATTAGACCATGCCTTTAATAGGCCTAATTAACCAACTTCCAACAATGTGTAGGTCCCCAAAACATGGACTATATTTGAGTATTCATTGCATAAAAATAATGTACATAAAAATACAAAAATGTAATCAAATGCATTGAGGGCATTTAGCAGACGCTTTTGTCCAAAGTGACTTACAATAAGTCCATTAGTCAGAAAGTGCAGTAACAGTAAATCACTATAAGTAGAGGAAGGATTTCACTAGAACCAGTTTCACCCAGTGGATAAGTTAGCCCATAGCTAGCATACAACAGAGATAGCTAGGGTAAGATGCTAAGTGCTAAGATACAAGTGTAAGTGCCAGGATATACGATCATACAAGAAGTGCTTGGGGGGGGGGGGGGGGGGGGGAGTCTATCTATGTAGAGTCCAGGTGAACTTTGAAAAGGTGAGTCGACTCTGCGACTCTGCAGCCCTGACATCGGCAGCAAGAAATGCATCATAAATGTATGGCAATACTACTCTTGGGCGACTCCTGTTGTACACGCTATGTCCACAAGGGGGAGCAAGAAGGCCGGTCCAATTGCAAAAGAAGGTAACATCAAGTTGCTTTGGTAACATTGGTAGCATGCTGCTGGTAGTGGCATGCTAAAAACAGTCAGACGTGGCTGTTTTGAAGCCGGTGCCTCGTCACATATCTGTGCGAACTCTTTCGGGTGAGTAGTTTGCACATGTTTTAAAAGAGCAGTGGTAGAGCGGTATGCTTGTTCTAAATAACCATTTACATACCGCTTTCTTGTTTGACTGTATTTCTCCTTCAACTGACCAAAAACATTTTTGGTCACTTTTTCGAAGGGTGTCCTAATGATACATTGGCTACTGAGTGTAGGTCTGACATATAAACTCAGCATTCTGGAATAAGTCCCAGGTCTAGAACTAGGATTAACTAATGCAGAGCACTGAAGAAAGTAAAAGGACTTGGATGTCAATTTTTTTTACCGTGACTACAGCAGAGATGCAAGGACATTGCATTGTAAATTTGAAATTGGATAATGCATGTTTTAACGTTTTACTTGTTGATCTTTCAACAATTACAACATCTTTGAGCGATGCACTGTTATTGTTGTAATCTCCACATAATTATTTGATGGACTGGACTAAACTCTATGCATTAGCACTTTAGGTAGCTAAAATTGAAGGTATGTACACATTACCTCCATAGAGACCAAAATCGTCCTTGTAGTATTGATCTGCAAAACCATCCTCTATCGCATGTGATATTGAAGGATTTTTGGGGTAATAAGGTTATTTTTCACATTTTCCACATAGTCAAACGATCTCAATCAGCCCAGTGCTCGATTCGACGAATTACCATTAGACTGATTGGCCAAAAAAGTCAGAGTATTGCTTCATCGTTCGTCGTTGGTGCACTGTAGTTTAACGACATGCTAGCCGTTATTCTGACACTGACACAATCTGAAACTTTTTTCCCCCCAATGATTCTTCATCTTTGACTTCGCCCCAAGCTACTGCAGGCAAATGGCAGAAATGGCATTGAAGCCTTATTATGAAAGGGACATGAACATGCGTTGAAGACCGCTGAACTGACCACAGACTTGGCACAGAACTTTTTCCATCGCAATGTATGCGATAACTGATACTTAATGCTCATATCCATGGTCAATGTATGAGATAACTGATACTTAATGCTCATATCCATGGTCAATGTATGAGATAACTGATACTTAATGCTCATATCCATGGTCAATGTATGAGATAACTGATACTTAATGCTCATATCATGGCCAATGTATGAGATAACTGATACTTAATGCTAACTAGGGTTGGGAACCAAGAACCGAGTGGTACCGGTGGCAAAGTGGTCGGTTCTACCCGGACCAAATTACTACATTTTCGGTGCCTCATTTCGGTTACGCAACAGTCCACTCGCCTTCTTGTGGTCGGAAATGTTTCAGAGCACTTTCCTCTCTTCTGCTGCCCAGCTGCAGCCATCATGTCTAAAGTAAAACGCTCTAAAGTATGGCTTTACTAAAACAAAAAATGACAGCAGCACATGTAACAAGTGCAATACAACTATTTCATATAAGGGGGAAAATACCTCCAATTTGATGAAACACTTGACGCTGCACATAAATCTAAGGGATGACAAATTGGTGGTGAAATGGCAGACGGTGGACCAAACAAAGTAAAGCCAATCTGATGACACTACTTCTATCTGTGTTCGCAGGCGGTCCAGTTGGGCTACCAACCCGGTTCGCTTTTCTCAACACATACTAAAGAATTAGTATCTGCTTTCATGTCTCCATTATAGACTAAATAAATGAATGAACTCACGGTTTTCCTCCTAATATTTTCTCCTCCTCCCCCTTCCACCCCGATGCCGATAGCAATACTCCAACTATGGTGTTACTATGCAATGCACAGCATTACGATGGCTTTTGCCTGTTCCCAAATAAAATGATGCCAATGGTGCTTGCCCTTCTCGGTGAACATGCTTCTTTCTTTCTTATTTCCAAAGTGTTGGTCATTTCTACATGGAAATTTCCAAACAAATGCACATCTTGTGTTGTTTGTGGTTGCTAGGCTCTGAGGAAATGGAAAGCGATCTGTTTTGTCTTTGCAAATATAATACCACTTTGAAATCCTAGGGTGGGAAAAGTTGTCTACAGCCACTAAGTTATGGTCAGGGGTCGCGTTAACCGAATATTTTCTGTCATTGACCGTTTTTAAAACGGTGACGGAAAAATCTGAGGGCCATCCGTCATTTTGACAGAGTGCAACCCCTGACCACTTGGCATATTAATTGGCTCTTGTAGAAGAAGAAAAGTAGAAAAGAAGAAAAATGTCACGGCAGTTGAGTGTTGAAACATTTGAAACAACAAACCCACTTGAAACATTTGAGTACGCAGCCGTTCCGCAGTGCAGCCGTTCCGCGGCGCTTACCTTCCTTGGTGGAAATCCGGTATAGACCCAGCTCCCAACCCAACTTTGAGAATAGATTAACGGCGATATTTTTTTATTGCGTGATAAGAGTCTCGCGTGATAAGAGTCTCGCGTTATCGCAGCGCGTTAACGCCGATAACGGCCCACCACTAATATATATATACACTTTTTTTTAAAGTATCGATTTCGGCACCATTTAGGAACCGGCTGATTTTACAGGAATCAAAATCGAACCAGAAACGAAATATTACAAAAAAGCCATACCCAACCCTAATGCTAACTAAAACTTCCGTATCCATGATCAAATTCCTGCATGTTCCATCTGAAATGAAGAAGTACATTATTATTATTATTATTAGTATATTAAAGTATATATAACATGTTCTCAGTGTCTAAAAAGCTTGATGCCAATTGTACCATTCATGAGACAAATTGTCGGTATACAACATTTTCCGACAGTCCCTGCTCAAAACCTCTGATCTATTAGATCCTAAATGATTGCCACATCTCGGGGTGCAGGAGACAACTACAATTAATTGCAAAACGAACCAGAAATGTCATTCTCCCAGGCCTTTCTTTGGTTGATGTATTGAACTGTGATACCACCAATTTAAGTCAGTTGTTTTATGAATTGCAAGATAAACTGTCCCACAAGGGAAAAGCAGTGACAAAAATGCAGTATCACAGATGAATCCATGGTTACGATTAACTTGCAGACCAGTATAGTTGAGATCTATGGCATTTTTAACAATCCTGATTGACCTCACTTGCACACATGGAGATGGTGTGGGTGGACACTTTGGATGTTCACGATTAGTCGTCTAGTCGTTGCTGCACTTGCTAGTTGGCACCATAAATAATAGCTGGTTAAACGCTTTTGCAGAAGCATACCATGCACTTCCTTGATAGAAATACGCCTTTTAATGATACAACGTTAAACAATGCATAGTTGCCCAAAACACAGCGGTTAGGCATCTTGTTAAAGGGTGACTGGTTGAGGATATGGGGGATCTCACCCAGTACCTTTCACCTAGGAGTCAAACACCCTAGCCACTAGACTAACGATGGGGCAGGCCGAAATATGTCAATGTTCAGATAAACCTTTATTATTATTAGCAGTGAGTTATGCATATCGTTTAGTAATGGTTTTGTACATATATACAAATAATATATATATAAATAAAGAATTCTACTAAATGTCAACATGTATTTAAAACAACACGCATAGCATATCGAGCATGTCATTGGAGGAAACGTTATTCTTGCGTCCACAATGACACATTTCCAAGTAACACTGGGTATATCTTGTAATCCATCCCTGGTAGATCAGGGAAGGATTGAAAATATGTTTCATGTTGTCTTTAACACCCAATGAGTTGGTCATGGCTGTATCTTGTAATGTAGAATCCTAATATTCTTCTCTTTGTTTCTCTCAGGTCCTGTCCTACCACACAAAGGAATGGAGTGCCAAACATGAAGATTGGAATTCAACTTTTTTAACCTTTAACTTTAACTTAGTCGTGTCCAAAATATTCAACAACTGCATTCTAATTTCCTCATTCGGACAAATGTTTGTTTGATGTGGATGAAGTCCCCATTTTACTCATGGATTAACAAATGATGCCATCAGCCGTCATAATGTCATGATGGAGGATAAATCATCGGAGAGAGCTGCCCTTACACAGACTGTTGCCGAATCAAATGTCTTCATCTGTACTGAGTGTGGTGAGGGTTTCAACCAATACCATAAAATCTTGACACATATGGCTCACCATGGACCGTTGGAGTCCTTTCATTCTTCCTCCGGCTCATCAAATGGATTTGAATTCCCCAAGGAGTATGTGCTCCAGGAAAATGGTACACTGACAATGATAAATGGCAGCCAATCTGCAAATGTACCTTGCCCTCCCCCATTGTTGGATTCACCATTGCATCCCTCCCCTTGCAAAGATGCTGCTGGAGCCAAGCCTACAGCACCATCTCTGCATCCCTCCCCTTGCAAGGATGCTGCTGGAGCCAAGCCTACAGCACCATCTCTGCATCCCTCCCCTTGCAAGGATGCTGCTGGAGCCAAGCCTACAGTAGCTCGTTTGGATCTATCCAGTCCAGTCCAGAACACAGGAAGAGGCTTTGGGTGTACCTTGTGCTGTCAGATCTTTCGGAGTAGAGAGGAATTGAGGAAACACATGCATGACCATGCACATGATCGATTTTACTGCTGTGGGCTTTGTGGTAAGCGCTTTCTTACAGTGGATTCATTGAATATACATCACAAAGAATATCATATGCCCAAACCTAAATTCTTAGGTAAAGTTGAGAATCATGGGGATAAAAATGTTGAGAAAACATACACTTGTAAAAAATGTGGTTCAGATTTTTTCTGGTTTACAGATTTTCAGACACACTCACTCTACCATTGCAAAGGTCTTAAAGGAGTAAAAAAGCCCTTTAAGAATCTTGAAGTGTCTCATGAAATGGGCCAACTAAATGGCACATCTACTTATTTAAAACCATTGGCTAGTACTCCTGAAGTTGCTGATAACGCCAGTGATTGTCAGTCATACCAATGTGGCTTATGTGGGGACCGTTTCAATAAATTGGCAGCTCTGAAAGAGCATCATCTCATCCATCAAACACAGGAAGAAATGGATCAGTTGAACCAAGAAGCGCAGAGAACTTTCCGTAGGACGACGCACATGCCCAGTACAATGCAAAAAAGAGGCAGACGTGTTGGATATAGGAAGAGGAGTACCAGTTTCACAACCAGATGTTTTGAGTGTAAAGAATGCCACAGTGTTTTCAATCACTCTAGTAGTTTATCGCGACACATGAGGTACCATAAAGGGACAATGCATAAGTGTGTCTTTTGTAGTAAAGTTTTTCCTCAGCGCTGTGATGTTGTAAGGCATATAGACATGCATCACCAATCTGAATTAGAAAAACAACCTGGATTTAAACTGATGACACATGATTCTAGCTCTTTTGACAGCCAACCTGCTTTAGCAAAACAAGAGAAAAGGGGGGGGGCAAGCTGCAAAGTTGCTATCTAAATCTAGGGGAAAATACAAATGTGAGGACTGCGGGAAGAAATTTGGTCTTTTAAGTGTCTACCAAAGGCACCTACGATACCACAAAAAAGAACCAACTGAAAACCTTAGTTTAAGTTTAAATAATTTGTCTTCCTTGGACCTGCACATAAAAAAAGACGGAAGTAGAAAAATGGCTGGTGTGGCACAAACAACTGCCCAGGAAAAGTATAATGCAAACAACATTAAAGATGTTAATGCAAGTTATACTAGGAATGACAACAGTGACGTTCTTTATGAATGCAATGAGTGCACACAGACATTTTCAAGCTTACAAATTTTCCTTCAGCACCAGAATTCGCACGGCTTTAAGAACCCTGGGTAGCTGCTGTCTGGAACCACTTCTTTCTGGTTTTGATTTCAAAATATTACAAATGTGTGATACTGCCAAAAACTGAATCCTCAGGGCCTTTGAGTGAAATGCTATGTGCAAGACTTCAGTCTATACTTTTGTGGGTGACTTTCTGTCTGAATAAAGTATTAAAACACCCATCAACTTGCTTTGAATAATGGGGAGGTGTATAGAAAAGATATTATGTTGATGACATGTATGAAAACAATGGGAGCGCAATTTTTGAAGAAAAAAAAAAGGAAATGTTTAATTCTACTTGTCTACCGTTGTTTGAAGCAACCGATTCTGTAATGATGCGTGTTCTTTAATTGAATACATGTTTTACTCCTGAGTAAATGGTCCCATTAAATGTATCTTAACCATTGCTAAAAGTTTCACTTTTTTTATTAATGGAAAAATTAACTGCATACATATTTCTATTCCATCACATTTTTATTTACTTGAGAATTGTATACTCATTCATAACACGTTAAGTATGTACTTGAGCAGCATGGTCCTCTGTTAAACCTGCACTATGTAACTTAACTAGTGCAGCTATTTACTCCATCTAAAAAAATATAGAAGGTTTCAAGAATAAAACATGCCCTTCCACAAGTCATTTACTCAGGAACGTTCTCTGAATCGTTTTATTCTGCCCCCCCCCCCACACACACACACACAGACAGCTATGACTGTAGCTACATCTCGAGCCACTAGAGGTTGCTAATGGGAGAACTTGCATAGTGCAGGTTTTGAATGCCCAAACACTGATTTTACAAGTTGAATGTCCTTGTTTGTGCTGCGAAAGTACATTTTAATCATGTATGTCGTACATGCAACTGTCCTTGTTGGCGGGTATCTCTCATCAGATGTTGAGACTTTTGGTGCTTTTACACTGACTTACTTTTTATATTTAGTGGATGCTTTTATCCTGTGCCTTACCGTACCGTGGGGGTATACATTGTAGCATGGGTTGCGCCAGTGGGAATTAAACCCCTAAGCCATGCCGTGTTAATGCCATGCTGCTGTGCTGGACAGGACCACTCCTGTGCCCTTACTTGCTCTTCGTTTTCCTTGTTCCACTACCAACTAACTGCCAAAGTACCCATGCTGAGTTTAGCTTCTGGCTGCAGACAGACGATTTATTGGTCTGATCATGTCTGTAACCTCTTGAATCAAATGGGATTTGAACATTACAATTATTTTGCTTCAAATTGATGATGTCCCCAGTGAAACCATCAAAACGCGAAATGCTCTCTGTGCCCCTGTTAAAGCTGGGGTATGTTGTTTTCGCCGCGCAAGAATCTCAGCTCATTTGAAATTCGGAAAGACTTCCTATTGGTCGTATTGCATGTCTCGGCCCCACCCACAATGCCTCTGTCACCTTTCTCCATATGAAAGCGCACAAGGAGTCACCTCTTTGAAAAATGTAATTATATAGATGGCCGACTCGGCTCACTGATAAAAACAGCCACACACATTCATGTCTAATTGTAATCCATGTCTTCACAGTATTAACGGCAGACTGTTTTATTGGTAATCTTCAAGAACCTGTTGTTCGGTTAACGGGAAACTCCGAACATAGTGGTTCACTAATGTAATGCTGCATAAATAATGCAGCATTATGTTAGTTAACCACCTATTTGTCATTTGACGTTCGTTGAATGTTCAGATGCCTTGTCCACTTCCCTTTTTACATAGAATTTGCTCTGGGTATCGCCCTCTGGATATTTTGGAAGTGTAAGCTGTTACAGCCAAAGGTGGAATGGGAATGTTGTTGTCTTGCTGTCTCTGCCATTGTGAAGTAATGCCAGCCAGTTCAATGGCTCTTTTAATACATTCATGGTCGGAGTATGCACTTTGCTGTGCCGTTGCTCATTGGTTGTTCCAGCTCTTTGTACATGAGTGGTCTAGAACGAGCAGCCACACCACAGCTCATTGGAATAAAAAAAGATCTGGTCACACAGCTAAATGAAAATAATCCTCAAATGGCCAACCGGGCCACAAGGTATTCATTATTTAACCTAATGAGAGTTTGACCAAATTCTGGCAAGCTTACATACCCCACCTTTAAATGTCTTTCATTGGAGAAAATGTGGAAAGTGAAGAGGAAGACCACAGGGGCTGTTTTCCACTTCGAATTAAGGGACTAGAAGACAGCAAAATGTGAGGGAATATGTTGAACCTGGTTTGTAATGCAGAGACATGCCAGAGGAAGTGTAGTACATTTTGTCATCTGGGTTTCCTTACAGGGATTTAGGATTCAATCTAGGTCCTTATTCTCAAGTGGATACCTACTAATTTGCTCTGGAACTGACGGAACTTCTTGAAGGTAGAAATTACTCATCCAGCTTTTGACATTTATCCAGAAATCATCCTTTTTCCACTTGACTCTAAAGGACCAAGGGAATTGGTCCATGGCCCTCATTGCCTGCATGCTGTGAATATTGACATTATAATTGCTTGCTAAAATTGACAGGTTTCATGTAAGTGGAATTTTCTTGGAAACTTGATTCAGATTAAATCATGAAAACTTTTGTCAACCCAGACTTGAAAACATTTAAATTGTCTTCAAAACAAGGATGTTGGTCCTCGCTGATGTTGACCCAGAGGAACCTGAAACAGCTGACTCGCCAGTACAGTGCCGTTGATGTCAATGGGGACATGGCATCGACCTGGTGCCTACGGGAGTCCACAATAACATTTTAAAGGCCCCCTATTTTACCCCCAGGTGTGATGTTGATTAGCCATTATAAGCCATGTCAAAATCTACCCTCTAGTGACATCACACATGGGATGTGTCCACCCTCCCATGTATGAAGGATAGATCAGCCTACCAGTTGGTACAGTCCACTGGGTAGGCTGGTAGGCTGATCTATCCCCCATACATCTCCCACTTGTGACGTAACTAGAGGCTAGATTTTGACATGGCTTGTAATAGCTAATCAACAACACACCTGGAGGTAAAAAGGGGACCTTTAAGAGTTGCTGAGGTGGAAGTTGCTGTCCTTGAACTATGATGTCAGGACTTTCATCTCCACTCTGTTGGCTGTCTCATTGGTGGCATTAATAGACCTGTGATGTGGTCAGTAAACTGAATGTTGGAGCTGTATGTGGTCTCAGTAATGTGTGACACGGTACAGGAAGTAGCTGCCCATCTATATCTCCTTGGGTCTGTCAGGAAGTCCAGAATCTAACTGCACAGGATAGTGTTGGGGCTCAGATCTCTGAGCCTTGGGATGACCTTGGAGGGTATGAGGATATGGCATCCATAATCCAGCAGCATACTTCATATGTGGGCCGTCGGACACACGGTCAAGTAGTGTGACAAAACAATTGGCTACTGCGCTTTGACCAAAGGCTTACACTCATTGCAACTTGCTTGCGAGTTTCAGGGGAGGAGATACAAAAAATATTTCAGATGTTATTTTGACAACAAAAACCAAAACGAACAACATTTTGGCAATGACTGCAGTGATGAAAGAGCTAAAGAAGAACAAATCTACAGGTTTTAAGTCGTGCTATTTGCCAAACTGACTACAAAGCGTTAACCTGCCTACACAACTATGTTGCTAGTTTGATGGTATATAGTGTACAGGTCATGGACTGAAATACAAGTCACAGAAATTAAGTGTATTATGTTGGTATTGAAAACCAGCATAAATGTCCCTTACATCCACACTTGCAGCACTTCATCTAGCAAGCTACTAGCACCCAGAGACAGAACGGTTGCCGCGTTAGCAAAACTCAACAGCTCATTTTGAACAAATACACAACTACAGTGGCAGCATATTCAACCAAAGGCCACAAAGTATGAGCACCAATGGTGTCACCTTGATCATTTTAGAACCAGATTCGCCTACACAATAGATAGCATACAGCTATACAGATAGCAACATCTAACTGCAGACAACTCAAACCCTGCAGGTGTGCGCTACTGACAGCTTAACAGCTAATACACCTTAGTGTGAAATTGCAGCAGTACTTCAACATATTAGCTTTAACCATTGAAGACCTTGAAAGCGCTGCAGCCGACATGAGGAGGTGAAGTGGCCATGAAGGCACTTTGAAGAAGGGAGGAATATAATGTTCAACAGGGGCAATTGTCCCTCCATATTGGCCTACTCCATTACACCCCCTACCTCCATATTGCCCTGCTCCATTACACCCTACCCCTACCTCCATATTGCCCTACTCCATTACACCCCTCATGATGTTGAGACCGTATTTGAGCTCCGTGTTTCTGCGCACCCTGAGAGGGACCGCAGTGAGGAGGCGCCCACCAGAGACCCGCGCAGGAGCCACAGCGCCATTTTGTGGCAGTTCTGCTCCTCAAAATGGTAGAGCGCGCGTGTCGGTATTAACCCTTCGCGCTCCCGGACCCGGGATGGACCGACCCGTCCGGACCCGGACCGGGGGCGCGCCGCGCGCACCCTACGCGGACTCCCGCCGGACCCGCAGCGCAGCGCAGCGCCGCTCCCGTCCTCTCGCCAGAGCGCGGTGTGGGGGGGGGGGGAGTCAGGGTCCGGGACTACTTCCCCGGATGTAGTCCTGAGACGGATCCGTCCACAGAACTGGGAGGCGGGACCTCCGGGGTTCTCCGTGTTGTTATTGGTCGCGAGGGTCCGGTCCGACACGCACGCAGGCACAGACATTGTGTGAAAGCCGAACACGATACTTTGGACCGGATCATCACGACCGTCCCATACCGAAGTCAGCGGCGGGCAGGAAGCCTCCGGACGGAACCGAAGACTCGGAATTACCGCCGCCTCGTCCAGAACCGAACTGAGCGGAGCCGTTCGGGTAAGACGTTAAGTTGTGGATCCCGGCTGCGGTGAGCCTTTATCACCGCTAGCTGGAGGCTAACGTAGCAAGGACGGCTAGTGGCCGCCAGCCAGCGGGATCCGCGTCCATCTCGCTGGATGTCGACTTACACACGACAGTCGGTACCATTAGTATGTGCGTTTGGACCTGCAAAGCCCACGCCGTGGATGCTAAACAGTTAGCTCTCTGAAGCTAATGCCACGTTCAGACCCCAGGTGTCCTCTCCCGTCCGCAACGGTCTACCGTCAGGCCTGTTACCATACAGCGGTAGGATGAGTGGATCAGTCCGGTAGGATGAGAGGATCAGTCCGGTAGGATGGGAGGATCAGTCCGGTAGGATTCTAGATCAGGCCGATCAGTCCGGTAGGATTCTGCATCCGTCCGGTAGGATGAGTGGATCAGTCCGGTAGGATTCTGGATCTGTCCGGTAGGATTTCTCCTCCGTCCGGTAGGATTCTGGATCCGTCTGGTAGGATGAGAGGATCCGCCCGGTAGGATGGGAGGATCAGGCCCCTTAGTCCAGTAGGATTGAGTGGATCTGTCCGGTAGGAGGAGAGGATCAGTCCGGTAGGATGAGTGGATCCGCCCGGTAGGATGAGTGGATCCGCCCGGTAGGATGAGTGGATCAGTCCGTTAGGATGAGAGGATCAGTCCGTTAGGATGAGAGGATCAGGCCAATCAGTCCAGTAGGATCAGGCCGATCAGTCTGGTAGGATGAGTGGATCAGCCCACTAAATGTCATGAACCTGTGAGGATAGATGCAGAAACAACAGGGTGTCTACGGTCTATGTGGACTCACGTAGGCCTGTCTTATTTCAGTTTTTGAGATATACTAAACCTTACAATGCCTTCTAATTGAGTAATTAAGAATTGTTTCTCCTATCAAGTGATGCAGAACTTAAGCACCACCCCATGTCTTTAGTTTTTCTTGGTATAACCTACTTATTTCTTTCAAATGATCATAGTTGCATAGTAGAGAACAACAGTGCGTTGGTTTACTCCCATAATATCATGGAGCAGTTTGATCATAAATGTGTTTCTGATCCCAGGACTCAACGTTAAGCATTTTGAAAGATGATATAGAATTGTCATCATAACACAATATACTTTTTGTGTTTACTACACATTTTGTGTGTGTGTGTGTGTGTGTCAACACACAGTGTTTGTATGCACACTAAACAACCAATTTTAACCGGTTCAGACCATAACCCAATTTCTTAACTTACATAATGCTAATAACGGTTAACAAACCTAGGTGACTCCACTCTAGCTCTGTGTCTTCTTCAGCATGACGTCTTGACTCTCAGGGATTGTAGAGGATGAGCTGGAATATTATAGAGAATAGTCACTCTCTGACAATCACATCATGAAATGCAGACATGAGTAACATTTCACTTTACGCCAATTTACTATCAATTTACTATCAGAACCAAGGTGTTAAAATAATCTCTAGAATCTGCACCCTACTGTGCATGTAGAGATGTTTCTGCACCCTACTGTGCATGTAGAGATGTTTCTGCACCCTACTGTGCATGTAGAGATGTTTCTGCACCCTACTGTGCATGTAGAGGTGTTTCTGCACCCTACTGTGCATGTAGAGGTGTTTCTGAACCCTACTGTGCATGTAGAGATGTTTCTGCACCTACTGTGCATGTAGAGGTGTTTCTGAACCCTACTGTGCATGTAGAGATGTTTCTGGTGGAGTGGCACCAGTCGCTGAGCCCCGTTAATCCTCAAGAGTGACGAGTGAATTTAAAATCTTGAATTACAAACCAGTTTTCCGTCTCTTTTCCATGGATCATCTGACCCCACATCACCATTCTCCATAGGCCTGCTCTGAGTTCCATAAGAGTAGTTAAAGGATTTGTCCAGTATCTAGATCCTCCTACCCACTAGGCTCCTAGCTCTCCAAATCTCGCAGGAAGACGGCAACTCATGTAGACAGGAAACACGCTGGACATAGTGTTAGACACATTTGTAGAAATTGTAGGAGGAGTTGTTGTTGTGAACGCACTCCCAGTTCGTTCTTCCTTCTCTTTCTCTTGACCTCACATCCCATTGGCTGTCTTAACCTCAAACGGCAGCCCTAGAATCGGTGGGTTTGTCACCTAGTAGGTAGGGTTAGCCTTTTGGAGCCACCCAACAGACTCTTGACCAATACACAGATGTATGGGTCAAGCCTCCTACCCACTAGGCGCCTTTTTAAGTCGGGCCGACTTCGGGAGTACACACTACATGACTGGTCTTGACGATCAGTCTCGCCTTGCCGTCGGGTCGGTGGTCCACACTAGGCGGGAACATGCGGGGGTACACGCATGAAGACTGCTATCCCATTATCCGCACCTCCAAATCCACCAAATCTCGCAGGCTCACGGCAACTCATGTAGACGGGAAATGCGTCATTCAGACAGACATCGTTCTTGATTGTAGAAACTATAGCAGTTATTGTTGTAAACAGTGAACGCACAGCGCAGTCCCCTTTTCTTCCTCTTGACCTCACATCCCATTAATCGTTCTTGATCTCATTGGCTTTTGCCGGCATAGCTTTTGTGCAGAAATACATGTTTAAAGTAGGTGTTGTTGTGCAATGTTGGGACGAATCACACAGTTGAGAACCACGCTGCGCGTATGGCGATGTGTAGTCTGGCTTACCGGATGTAGGTTGTTGGTATAACCCCGCCCAGAGCCTGCCATTGGGCAACTGAAATAGTCGCCCAATGGCAGGCTCTGGGCGGGCTTATGCCTTAAACTCCTCCCCCTTCCACCATCTGCGTGTTACCATTTTCAAAATCCCTCTCGCGATGTGAAATAACAGAAACCTCTGAGCTAGCGACCTACACAATGAAAATGTCAACAAATTAGGCTATGGTATTTAGTTTGGTATTATACCCTATTGTAAAATGTTAGATTTGTTTAATATATTTGGTTTGTTTCAGACAGACCTATATCCGCTGTGATGATTTCAGTTTGACGTTCAATATTCCCCTTTTCTGCTTCCTACTCTCAATAGCTCATTGAGAGCAGATTTATTTCAGATTAGTCCTGTTTTAAAGAGTACACATTGGACAATGTTTCACACATATTTCCCCTAGTCACACGATGTCCTTGATATTAGGAAAAAAAAACGTGGATGTGCGCAACGTAACGAATAGTCGTTGCTGCACTTGGTAGTCGGCACCAGAAATAGTCGGTTAAATGCTTTTTCTCTGAGAAAAGCATTTCTGCCGATATATAAACCACGTAAGCACGCCATGCACTTTTGATAGAAATATGTATATAAGAATTAGACCATGCTTTTAGTAGGCCTGATTAACCAATGATAAACAATGTGTAGTTTCCCAAAACATCTAATCATTAATTTAATAATTTAATTTAATCTGGTTCACAATTTTCAACAGCACTCTTCACCCCAGTCAGTAACTGCAACTGTCCTGTCAGGTGCTGTAGTTTGCAATCAGTTGGTCTTTTCATAACTTTATTTAAATACCTGTTAATTAGATCTAATAACCATTGATGTATGAACAAGCTTGCACTCCCACTGAAGGATTGAACTTCGTTTCCAAGTCCATTCCCCAGTAAAGAAACCAGGATCCGCCAGATTATATTTACTATTTATGTCTTATCTTTCTTTAGGCCTACTGAGTTTTAGCAAACGGCTACTCATGCGAAAGGCTCCCTCACTCAGGTCTGAGGATAAAATCAATGAGACCCCCCACATTACTTGACAATCAGACCCGACCTTAGCCCCGATCTCCTCCCGAGTCAGCAGCCCTAGAATTGGTGGGTTTGTCGCCTAGTGGGTATGAGCCGCAAGACCCCAGGTTAATTGTTGACATAGTGATGTAAATCAACACAAGTTGACATGTTATTGACACAAGTAAGGGCACTATTGGAGAGAACTACGTAGTAGTAATAGCAATAGTATGCGCTTGTGTTGGACAAAACAAAGATGCAGCTATGGAGCTGCTAAACACTCGTTTTGAATAGACTGGATCTCAATGACTCGCCAACTGCCCAAATTTCAGAACGCGTGTACACCGCGACAGGGGGTGAGCTGAACAAAAATCAACAAAAAAATGCTGCAGCACTGACAAACACGAACGATGACAAACATAATACATAAATGTCAAAGGCTGACATGGCTAATTAGCCTTTAGTGTTCATTATGAACACTGGCATAACTGCCCTGAGTCATGCCCTAAGTCAACCGTGACCACCAACCCTCACTGTGTTCCTGAACAATGAAACCAACCAGACTTAAATAGGGGTACCCATTGGGTTAGCTCCACCCATAAGCTAAACCAAATTATTCTAATCAATTAACCTAAATACCAAGCTTAACCAGCCAAAACTCATTAATAAGGTGGAATACATGATCATAACAATAACAATACGTTACAACTTGATACCGTTCTATATGACCTTCATATCTAGGTATTTCAAGAACACATTAAAATACCTCTGTCCTTTTTAATGAGATGGCCTAAGCCGGCGTGATCCTGTGACGTAAATACAGGAGGTGACATTGCGGACTTGCCCTTTAAGAGAACTCCGGTAAGCAAATTAATGAAAGTTTGACTAGACCATTGATTATTACTCTGTTATGCCTTGATATGTATAAAGCATATAACGCTAGCACTGTATAAGATCACAGATGTAATGATTGTCCTTTAACGATGCCACAACTGAAAACTGTAAATGTACCGGCAAACAATATGTAGAGCAGTTAAATGACTTGTGCGATTCTCAGCTGGTTGTGACTATACGTGGTTGATGAATGTGCTTGATGACTACTAAATTATTAAATGAATGATGTTTTGGGGAAACTACACGTTGTTTAATGTTGATTAATTAGGCCGATAAAAAGCATGGTCTAATTCTCATATGCATATTTCTATCAATAGTGCATGCCGTGCTTCCGCGGTTTATACAGGCCTGTCGGCAGAAATTCTCGGAAAAAGTTCTCTGGTGCCGACTACCAAGCGCAGCAACGACTGGTCATTTAGTCCAATGGTTCTCAAAGAGGGGCTCAGGGACCCCTGGGGGTCCGTGGCATATGGCCAAGGGATCCGCAAAATTATTAATAAAACTGTTTTTTGGACATTCACGCTCCATAATACAGCGATTAAGCGGGGAACTAATGGGACAGTCCGCGGTGGGTCGGGTGGTGTTAGATTAGGCGCTATGTGACTTGGGCCGCTGATTGTGTCTTTTGCTTCCGGCTTTAGATTGCTTTATTATGGAGGGTGAATATTTGTTTAATGTCCATCCGTTATTTTAAACATTGATTCTCTTCTAATGTTATGGTTGGATTTAGCCTATGGACCTATGGCGCCCACCCAGCTTGTTCCGTAAGCCGGTTACCGTAATGGCGTGTGAAGGGGGGGGGGGTCCCTGGCTTGAAAACGATGGAGAACCCCTGGTTTAGTCGACTAGTCGTGCACATTCCTAGTTGGTTGTAATTAGGGCTGCACGATATATCGCAAATCTATCGTCATCGCGAAATCAACGCTCGCGATGTACATACCGCAAAGATTTCTTAATTTGCGATTAAATTAAGCCTACATTTTTCGCGCATTCACACACAATGACATTATATTTGACCAATCCGATGCTGTCATGCTGCCTGATAAGCCCGCCCCCCACCAGTTTAAGCACATGGTAAGTTGTTGAGGGAGCGTTGTCGTGTTTGTTTGACCAGGTGTATTTTAGTGTAACTAAATTGTTGCACATGTTTCCTTGTGCTAGCCTTTTTGGCCAATAATAATTGTTATTACTCAGGCCAACACAGTTTAAGTCTATATTGTTTCATACTATGACACATTTACGTTTGTGTTTATGAAAGTCCGCCTTTATTACGCAACTGCAGCGCATTTGGAAATGTCAACAAACAGATGAGCGCAATGCTTATGTCATATTTATAAAATGTATTTTAATCACACAATCGAACCTTTGCAACATGTGAAACAGCCCATTGGCTACCATGCAGAATAAGCTGTTTTAAATTGAACATTTCAAATCGCGCAGACGTCACCGAGTCCGAACCCGACCCGGCCCGTCGGGTACCGTCGGGTACCGTCGGGTACCGTCGGCCGCTGGATACCCGACCCAAGCCCGACGGGACCCGACCCCTCGGGTCCCGTCGGGCTTGGGTCGGGTATCCAGCGGCCGTGACGTATGAAACGCGATGTTCCGATCGGTGATTCTGTGAGCGATCGCGAGGTCTATTCCAGCATGCCGCTTATCCCAACTAGCTTCACCTGACGTGACTTAGCCGCCTATTTATCCTGGCTTGGCAATCGTGCAACCGAATAAGCCAGGATACCGCCGAGCAGAACAGTCCAAGCCGCGCTTACTCAATTATCCTGGATTTATGTATCCTAGTTTTGTGCAATACCCCCCAGGTGTATTTTAGTTTAACTACATTGTTGCACATGTTTCCTTGTGCTAGCCTTTTTGGCCAATAACTCACCATAATGGTGTATTTTTGTTTTTATTATTGTTATTTGATGTTGTTTTTCATGGCATCATGTATGCCTCAGAACCCATTCTGCAACACCTTCTTAGCTCAACAAATTAGTGGTCAGAAAAAAATGTTTATTATTTAAATTTATTATGAATGCTTTATGCAGTTTTATTGTTTTTATTTATTTCATCTTAATTTTGTTGACCATATAAGAAAATGTTTCAAGTGGGCAATTTTCCCAATAAAAGTTATGTTGCATTGCATGCATACGATGCATTTCTTTTTTTAATAGTCTAGCAGCAAGTAGAATGAAGAAAAACATTAAATATTGAAATATCGCAAGTTATATCGTCATCGCAGTACTCAACCATGTTATCGCATATCGCATATTTTCCCAATATCGTGCAGCCCTAGTTGTAATAATAGGCTTAGTAATAATAACCAGTGTTTTATTTTATAATGCAGGCTTTATTTATCTCATGCAGGCTTCCCATAGCCAGTCGGCAAATGACAAAACTTAAGTTAACCTTGTTTTCATTCAACATTCAATTTTAAAAGGTTAAAATTACCTATGTCAGTTAAGGTCCTAAACGCCAGAGATTCTCAGTTTCTCATTAAAATAAATGTCCTTCAAGTAGGGACAGATACGCACTGTGAATGCATATATCTCCTTGGGTTGTGTAGATTTTAATGAACTATTTGAATATACATGTACTGATCGTCACGATAAACGGTACCAAACGAGCAAAAAACGGATCTAATTAGCATTTTTGTACAAGAGCAAATGCACCATTGACAAAAATGTCATGCGTTGGCAGCAATGAGGGAATGCTGCTGAAAACAGCTGAAAACCGTGTGGCAAACCTACAAGTAAACAACCAGCTTGCAACGGTGTTGCAACAAATTTCTAAGAAAAGGCAGGAACGCATCCAACTTGGAAAAGCATTTGAGCAACCATCACTGGACTTGTGTAAATAATTTAAGAAGGTTAAATACAGTTGTCAAAGTTACTCAGTGCTGAAAACATTTGATGTCAGTAAATTATTATTTTGCTTCTGTCTCGAGAGGTTGCGTCTCAAACACATACGTGAGCTAGAAAATGACATTCTGGTTGTCGGTATAGGGCTTGTGCCACCGGGGAGAAGAGCATTGACTGCACTCACATAGGCAAGGGTGTTATTAATGATTATTACATTAATTCATTCTCTGATTTAACTAAATAGTTAAAACAAGTTACTGGTTTGCAGCTCCCTGCGGGTCCCCCATGGTATCGAAATGGGTATCGAGAATTGTGTATTTTTATTGGCATTGTATCAAATTCCAAAATGCTGGTATCTTGACATCTTTAGGGCTATACATGCTCAGGCCACAGCAGCACGTAAGCAATACAACCCGGCGTCTGCAACATCAACCTGACCTTACGACATGGTTGCAGAGCCATGTCGCTCAAATCAAAGGCACAACTGCAACGCAACCATTTACATAGGTGTTACAGATCACTGATTGGTGAGTTGATGTGCAGGGCTGTGTGCAACCTGCAGTTCCAGGCTTAAATTTTGATTTGAATACAATTTGAAATCTTTTAGATTTGCATCAGAGTGGTCACCACACACCAAATCAAATAACCGTCACAACCGCCGCCAACCAAAAGATTTCTGCATCAAATTCCTCCTCTCTCCTTTCCTCAAAATAAGTGCTGTGTTCATATGCTGCACTCACCGTTACTAAGCAGGAGGGGAGAGGAGAGGAGTGCATGGTGCCCATCTTTCCCTGCCTGAACTGGAGCCGGCGAGACCACTGCTGCAATCACATTTTTACCAACGTTTTTCATTTTAATTTCTGCAGTGTTATTTTAATAATACAAAAAGTTAAACTACAATATCAAGTAGGATTTCTGTGTGGATGCCAGTACCTTTCGGATCCACTCATTGGTCTCAGCAGCAATGAGAGAAAGTCCGACTCGGTTGGACTCCTAAAGCTTAAAAGTTTCCATAGTATGCGATTAGAATTACTTCCTATTATCACAAAGCAAATGGGTAGTTTGAACATTTGTGCAGGTAAAATTGCACGGCAGGACGAGCGCTATTCACCCGAAGAGAAATCCCACAGGTGCTATTGTGGGTGACGGATCGCCATAAAAGGAAAAAATCTTTTGACCTTGTTTCAACATTGAAATAGCTGCTAAATGTTATTTATGCATTATACGTTATGTTATAAATCCCTTCGAAACCCCAGTGATACGGGGGCTTATTATGACGATCGATCGCAATCAGAATGACTAATTATTAATGATCGGCTCACCCCTAGCACACATCTGTGGATTGGTTGATATATCACCATCTACATTTGGTGTAATGATTGCGTTATAGTTTGCACAAACGTATACATTGAAAACTGTTGTTGCATTAGGTGTGCGTGAAGGATTTGGACGAATCACGCAGAAGCATGTTGAGGTCTTTGAGGTAATCGGACCACGGATGTAATTTTGGATTCAATGTCTCTTTTGCCTGACTTGGCACAGAAAAATTAGATGTATAAGAATTTCAAAGTAAAGTATTTCTGGTTAAGTCACCTATTCATTTAAGTATTGTGGAGTTTAAATGGACAGTTGCAATGTATCAATTTGAGAAAGTTGTGTATTTTTGTTTGGTTTTCCATTTGTGCACATTCTGTAGTTCAGAACAGCATATAAATGTGCCTTACTCATGATCCTATTACATCACATTGTAGTGAAGTAGGCCTAAATGTTCTGCTGGGTTTACTTCATGCTTGTGCCGATTGGCGATCGGATGGTATGTCAACGATTGAAGCGATGACTGGTTTATCCTACACCGATAATAAGGCGATTTTAACTAATTTACTATGAGAACGATGATAAGATGTTAATAATGCACCCTACTGTGCTTGTAGAGATGTGTTTGTGTGCATGTGCGTCTGCTCCCCAAAATTTTGCTCTGTGCTCCATAAGAGTGGATTTGGCCAGTTTACTAAGACCCCAGGTTAATTGTTGACATTGTCTATGTCGAGATGTAAATCAGCCATGATTTTTGTTCAACTCACCCCCTGTCATGGTGTACACATGTTACGAATTTGGGCAGCTGGCAAGTTTTCTATTCTATTCCAGTGTTTGTTCTTTGTTTTGTCCAACACAAGTAAGCGCATATGAACTGCCCTGGCTGGGTCGTTTTCTCCAATAGTGCCCACAAACCAACAAATCCACAACTTGTGGTTCTGTTTTTACACTGTTTTGACTCTGCATGCAAACACAGAATTGAAACTTGTGGA
Source organism: Merluccius polli (assembly GCA_030340625.1). NCBI lineage: Eukaryota > Metazoa > Chordata > Actinopteri > Gadiformes > Merlucciidae > Merluccius > Merluccius polli. The sequence goes on from JAOPHQ010000895.1 coordinate 37,307, forward strand.
TTTGTTTGCTTCAACCCTAGTTTACTTCAATCGTTGCATCTGGGACTGAATAATTAGAATAACAGAATAGTAGTAGAACTTCTGTTTAGTTGCTGCTCAGCTGTATAATAATAATAATAATAATAATAATAATAATAATAATAATATATTTAATCCAACCCTCTATCTCCTCAAGGTAGGTGGTCTGTTGACGAAGGTGAGGGACACCACATGCAAGTGGGATCATCCGTGACGAGCAAGAGATGCTCACCTCTACCCGAGAGGTAGGTCTGAAGCGAGTACAGGCCACTGTCCCAGACTGTCCAAAGGTTGTTCCTATCGCTTTCATTGCATTCCTCTGCCCCGTCTGCCAAACCTCTCCAGTGATTCGGCAACGCTAAAGCTGCATTCAGTACACTCTTAAGGTTGTGTTTGAGTAACAGTGACACTACCTTAATAATATGAAACACAGTATTTATCCCAGAGGGGGAAATAGTTTGCTGTGTTGTAGAATTTGCTCCAGCTTTCACCATTGGTCATTGTTTTTTCCAGCTCTTTGCACATGATTGGTCTACACAACTAGCTACCCAATCACGGCTCATTAGAAGAATAAAAGTTGTTCTTGTGGCCTATTGGGATGCTTTCTATTCAACATTGTTTAATGAGAGTTTAACCAAATTCTGCCAAACATGCAAACCCCACCTTCAAGTATTCATTCATATTTTGGGGAGATCTTATGGAACCAAGATTTACATTCAAATGTTCAGTAAATACCACAATGTTTATTTGAAAAACATAAAATTAATCACGGTTTCTTTTTAAGGTTGGTATTCATATGCATTACCCATCAACATGAATCCAGTCAGTGTATGACGTAAAAGAAATATGAGGTAAAGGTCAGACTGCTTTTTAAACATGCAAAACTATATCTTGCTTCCAGTTATTTCATGTTGTGCTTCAATTATTTCATGCATATAATTATGTTTTCTGATTTTTTTATTTTTAGGATCAACAGAATTAAATAATCCCCATATTTGAAGTCCTCGAAAGAATGGCTCATGGCTGGGATTCATACTTTCCAAATCTTCAACCTCCGCCCACTAATCCAAGGCCTTTGGAAGTGTCATCTGGACCAGAAGGGAATTTATCTCAACCTATCGAGAACTTCACTGCACATCATGACTTGTCCAACATGGTGGTTTCTCAAGAGGCTGTTTCAACAAACTCTGACTTTGGCTCAAACCTTTACACAAACTCTGCCCCTACTTCAGACTGTGCATTTAGTTACTATAGTGACATACCATGGCAAGCTGATGAACATCAGTCAGTCAAAGATGGGTCATCAAAATGTGAAAATGGTGACCTCTCAAATTTGACAGCAGGTGGATTAACCACATCAAGCCATTTTCCCTCCTCTTTCGCAGCAGATTTGCAAGAAATTACAGAAGACTGTGAAATGCTGCCGCCATCCTTCCTTGAGGACTACTCAGATGTCAGTAGTTGCTCAGATACAGATATAAATGACACAGAAATCAGACATTCTTGCAAGTATATGAAAAGCTCAGAACCCAAAACAGCAAGTCATGACAATTTAATTACTACAAAACACAGTCCCTCAGAATGGCCATTCACTCCGACCGGCAATATGTCAATTTCCGCTGACATTCCAACGTCTCAAATGTCAGAAACGCCTTTAATTTTGCCAATCCCATCTGAGTTACACGATAAGGCCAGAAAAATGGCAGATTGTGCAGAAGAAAAGATTGAAACAAAAGAAAATCCTACCAAATGTGTGCAAAAACATCCAACATTAGCTTCTTCAGAAACCTTGGAGGATCAAGAGGATACTGCAGGTACAGAGCAGAAACTGAAATTTGACATTGAGGAGGAGAGAGTTCCTATACAAACGAAAGAGCTGAACATCACCATTGGTAGTCACAAAGACATGGCTGAGGATGTAACGGACAGATATCCAGAAGAGTATACATGTCCTAAAGTGGACGAATGCCAAGAGGAGATGCCACTTGTATGTAATCACTTAACTTCGTTTCTTAGTGTTGAGGAAGATTTGGATGTTAAAATCCAGGAAACTGGTACAAAATTATTAGACACAATTCAAGATAAGGAAGTATGTGTTGGTAAGGAAACCATTGACCCAAATCAAATTTCTTCACCTGGCCTGCATGAAAATGGAATGGATGACACAAGCGACACATTGTTGTCATCCGCTACTGAATGTCCAGGATTATTTGATAACATTTCACATTCTCAAGATACTATTCATGAATTGGAGGACAACATAGACACTTTGGAGGCAGTAGAGATTACAAATGGTCCAGAAAGAACATTTCAAGGCATATCCCAATTCCAGTATCCTGCACAGCCTTCTGAAAGTTGCCGCCAGGACATTATTTGCATTAATCGTGTTGAGGACAGTAAGTGTAACTCCATGGATGCTTGTTACAACAAACAGCTGTCTGACTCTGGGAGGGTTCTAGAGCCTCTTGCAGAAAGTGAATCGATGGATCCATTGCACCAGCCAAAGCTATACACTACTATGGATGAGGAAAAAACATTGCCGAGCAGTGTTCTGGCCACAGAACGACATGAAGAGGATGCTTCTGAAACTATGAAAGAATTCTTCCAGGAGACTAGTGCAACCTTTGAACAGCCTGATCCTGGCATGTTGTATGGTGAACCCTTGTCAAGAGCAGATTCCCCCTGTGAAGACCATGAAACATCTCATTCAGATCAAGATAGTCCTGTGGCCAGTTTGGAAAATTCCAGCATAACACACTTAGAAGTGCAGGGACCTGAACTCAAACACTCTTTACAATTGCAAAAAAAGCTGCAGCCCATTATTGTTCTGAAAACCTTAGAACCAGTAAATGATGTAAAGGAATTTCGATGCACAGAATGCCAATACTCAACACAACATGTTGATAATCTAATTGAACACCACCATAACCATTCACAGCATGAATTCAAATTTTGCCCAACCTGTAATATCTATTTGCAAAATGATCTACCAAGCAAACATGTTTGTGATGTTCCCGGATATGTCCTACCAGAGAGGAAACTTAAGAAAAAACGAAGTTACAAGTGCAACTCGTGCAGTCATGTATCTACTAAGTTTTATCAACATGTGCAGCATACGAGAACTCATACAGGCAGAACACCATTTAAATGTAATGGATGCGGTCAATACTTCTCACAGAGTAGTTGCATGTACAGACACATGCGCATCCCTGGGCGATGTCGAGGCACAAAACATAAAAAGTCAGCTACACAGTTGAATATCAAAAGTAAAACAACCAAACCAAAACACAACCAGAAAGTTGTGGAATGCAAAAGTCTACCTGACTGCTATGTGAAACTTGTGGATATCTCCAGGACAAATGTATGTCCATTTTGTAGTAAAACCTTTACAAGTTCCAAGATGAAGAACAAGCATGTCTGTATTGTACACAAGGTGAAGGGAGTCCAAAAGGGAATGGAAACAAGTGGGGCTGATGAATTGGGCAAATATAAATGCCCACTGTGTCCTCGTGTGTTCAAGTACTCTTACAACAGAGCTCGACATCTGCGGCGCTGTATCAAAGAACAAACCAATGGTACGAATTGGAAAACTGGTAGCAAATTTCAATGCCCCCTGTGCAAAGCCAACTTCTCATTCGCAAATAATCGAACCCGACATATACAAAATAGCTGCCTAAGAGACTATCTCCGAACACTGGCAAGAACAAACACTAAGATACGTTCTGGAAAAAAGGATCCACCTTCAGCCACAACAGACCCTGAGCACATACAAGGTTACAAATGTAGTCTTTGTCCAGCCAGGTTTTTCCATGCATCTGGGAAATACAAACATATGAAGAAACATGAGTTGTACAAACTGACGGGAAAAACGGTCGGATACAGGTCCTTCCCCATCTTGAGAAAAAAGCAAGAAAATATCAGCAGTAAAAAAACTGTAAAGTGCACAGATACTGCAACTTCAAACCAAGCTAATCACAGCGATGGCTTCTCATGCTCCTTCTGTGGAAAAGGTTTCAGCACATCACTGTTACTAAAGGAGCATGAAAGAAATCACAAAGGTGATAGACCATACCGCTGCTTGGAATGTGGGAAAGGATTTAGGAGACACAATCATTTGATTAATCACAAGACAACTCATCAAAGAATGATACAATGCACAGTTTGCAAAATGATTCTGCCAACTATTGGGGAACTGATTAAACACAGAAAGACTCATCTTAAAAGGGGAAAACTAAAGTGCCCTGACTGTCCACTGCAGTTTGACTATCCTGTATATTTACTTAGACATCTTGCCTCGCACAAACGTGAATCCAAAAGTGAACTTGTGCATGGTGATAAAGAGATGCAAGTAAAACCAGAGATGCCATTGAAGTCTTTGAAAAAGCTGAAAGCATCACAGTGTTCTTTGTGCAAAGACGTTTTTCAGGATCCAAAATCGTTAAGGAAACACTGTCTAAAACATATAACGGAATCCTCATGTCCTTTTTGCCAAAGTCACTTCAATTCTCGGCGCTCTTTGGTTCGCCATATGGAAAGGCATTCTGGAGACAAACCTTTGCCATGCAATGCGTGTGGGAAACGATTTCACCGCATTGTTAACCTTAATCTGCATAAGAAAACATGCTCTGCCAGCAAGATGGAAGTAAACCAGCTGGAGGTTGTTGAAGTTGCAGAAAAACCAGCTGAAAAAGGCAGAAAATTACTCCATTGTTCCTACTGTCCACGGACATTTAATCGAAGAAACCGTTTAAAGAAACACCATTATGGCCATAGGTCAAACTCATTGATGACCTGTTCTAAATGTGGCTATTTTTATGGACGTACAAAACTTTCACAACATGAAAAGAATTGCAATGGAACAACCGCTATTGATCAACATGGCAAAAGTTTGCCAAACAAAGTGGAGGAAAAGGTTGAAAAAAAGCTACATCGCACGACTGGAACCAGAACTAAGACCCTTACACATATCTGCCCCCACTGCCACCAAAAGTTTCAGTACAGATCATTTCTCTTAAGACATCTGATTTCACACAAAGATAAATCCTTTGCTTGTGACCACTGTGGCCGTCAATATGGCAACAAGTCTATGTGTAACAAACATGAAGCACTCTGTGGTGGTTTGGTTAGAAAGGATGATTCCAAGATCAACAGTTATAATCAACCAAGATTGTCAAGACAAACTAGTGTCAAAGAAGCAAAAGAGAAAAAGACTGAATACAAATGCACGTTCTGTACAAAGACATTTTTGAAAGCCAGAAATCTGAGACGTCACATTTTGACACACACTGAAGTCAAGCCTTATCGCTGTAAAGCCTGTGACAGTTGTTTCTCAAGGTATGATCATCTGAAACTACACCAGACCCGCTGTAAAGGCAAAAGACAGCGATTAGAAGTTTGTTTACCCAAAATAAGTTTGGATGCAGTTGGAAAGGGTTGGCAAAAGCAGGGTCATAATTTGGCTATTGCTGAGGAGCAGACATTTGAATGCAATCTCTGCTTAAAAATTTTCACTTGTAAATCGAATTTGGACCGACATGTGTCAATGCTCCATAACCAAAATGTATTCTCTAGCAGCCGGCGTAAAAACATTGCGCTATCCACAAGAATTGACAGGCGTCTAGAGCCATATCCTATCAAAAAGCAAAGAAATGCCTGTATATATTGCCCTAGATCCTTCAAATCAAGTTGGCAGTTACGAGTGCATACAAGACTGCATACAGGTGAGAAGCCTTTTCTCTGTGACATGTGTGGCGAGCGATTTATCAGGAGGGACTATTTGCTGCGTCATTCATCGAAGTGCAACCCCACAAAGGGTGGAAATGACTTACTGCCCTGTAATAAATGTAAAGACCTTTTTCCCAAGGAGTCTCTCGAAATCCATCAAATCGATTGTTCCAATGCACCAAGTGTTTCTGGTGACCTCCAGAAATCTTCTGAAAGCACATCAAATGGCTTCTCTTGTGCTTATTGTAATTCCACTTTCTTAATCTTTTCTCAGCTCCAACAACATTTCCTAAACGCACACAAGCAGGACACTGTAAAGTCACCAGTTCCCACAACATCACTACAACAGCAGTTGTCAAACATTGTGAGTATCAAAGAGGAGCCTTTGGATGCCACAAATGATGACAAACAAATCAACGGCGATGGCAAGATATTGTTTGATGGCAGTACTCATGTGGATGATGCTGAAGAGAAACCTTTTCCGTGTTCATTTTGCAACTTGCGCTTTAAAAATAGGTCTGGACTAAGTGGCCACCTTCGCATACATTTAAAATCGGCTCCATTTTCCTGTTTGAAGTGCAAGAAAGGTTTCTGGAATAAAAATCAACAACGCAGCCATTTAAGGAAATGTAAAAGACTCGAAATGTTTTCCAAGAAGAATGTTGGTCTCAAATCATCAGACGCAATCAGCTCAGAGATTGATTCAGCACAAAATGATTCAGTTCTAGTATTCAAGGAAGGCTCCAAAACCACTCACAGGGGCACAGGGGTTTTACAGACCACGTTTTCCTGCAAAGATAACTCTGAAGACTCACCACAAGAAGACCAGGTGCAAAGCTCATCTGTAGAAAAGAAAGCTGTACACTACCAATGTTCAGAATGCGACCAGAGTTTCACTGATGGTTTATTGCTCATTAGTCATCTCGAAGACCATGGAAGAGTTGAACAAGAGAAAAACCGAAATACGTGTCCAGAGTGTGGAAAGGTTTGCAATAACGGAGCAAATCTTGATAGACATATGAAGGTGCATGGCATTGAAAAGACGTATCCTTGCTTGGAGTGTTCCAAAAGATTCACCACCTTAAGAAAGCTGCTTGTACACAAAAAAAATCACAAAAAACAAACAAGCCCATTTGTTTGCAGAATTTGTTCACAAAGATGTTGGACAAATAAATCGCTGCAAGGTCACTACAGTGAAAACCATCCAAATGAACTCCACTTTTGCAAACTGTGTAGCAAACGTTACACTTCAAAAAAGTCCCTAATTCGACACTACAAAATGAGACACCACATTTGGCAGCTAGGTCAATATATTGATTGCTCTGAAAATGAAAGTATTGACCATGGAAGCATCGAGGTCAATGCTTCAGGCTGTAGTGATAAAGACATGCAAACTGATGAAGATGGTGACAGTGAAAATGACATTGAGAATAGTGACTCGGATGCAGCACCCTACTTCCCTTGTCATGTCTGTGGCAAGACATTCCTAACATCAGAAAACCTTGAGGATCACCAGCGATGTCACCTTGGTGAAAAACCACATGAATGCGCAGAATGTGGCAAATGTTTTTTCCAGGCATCCCAACTGCTACAGCATCAACGAACGCACAAGTCTGAATTTCAGTGTCAAACCTGCCATAGAGGGTTTGTGTCTCTTTTTGCGTTGCGCAAACACAAGCACACTCATGGAAAGAGTCGGCCATACCGCTGCTCAAAATGTGACCTCAGTTTCACTGGACACTCACAGTTGGCAGAACACATGGCCATGCACCGTGAAGATAATTTCCCATGTGACATATGCAATCGCACATTTTCCTGCAAGAGCAGTCGTGCAGAACATCGGAAAAGCCACTCTGCAGCAGCTGGAGATCTACCACCTTTGACTTTTGAGGAAGAAGAGATGGATAATCAGTCATTAGCACAACTCATAAGTCAACAGAAATACCGCTGTGGGGTTTGCCACGAGTGCTTCAAAGACCCACAGGAACTTTCAGAGCATGGTTGCCTGGCAGCCAAAGAGCGGCCATTCTCATGTTCAGTTTGTGATCAATACTTTCTGCATGAATCTCACCTAAACAAACACAAGACTATCAACCACGGCCCACTGAGCTATGAATATCTGTGCAATCATTGTCACATCCGGTTTTCTTCGGAGAGGTCGTACCTTTGGCATGCACGTAAACATCATTGCGATGTGGACCCCGCATTAATCATTAAAGAAGAAGAAGATGCTGTGGAAAACAGTAGTGTACCCCAAACGGTCATAGAATCTCAAGTTTGCAATAAGAAAACCACCGACTCAGCTGGGGTACAGAATCAACTCCCAACCCATTCTCTGACTCATGAATGTAAATTTTGCAAATTGACATTTTCTACAAAAAGTAAGATGAAGAAGCATGAGCGTTGTCATTACACTGCAGCTACACAGTTTGAATGCACAGGGTGTGGCCAGAACTTCATAGGAAGCGAGGCTTTTCGACAGCACCACTGTTCACGGTCCATGACAAAGAGTGAATATTCAAGTACATCAACCAAGAAGTCCCCTGGGAGTTGTGAACCACTTGGGGAGGAGGAGGAGGTGGATGTCACCGGAGAGGATGTGTTTAGTTGCTTTGCTTGCTCGGAGCAATTCTCCACCAAAAGCTGCCTGTTGGAGCATCAGAACGAACACCATCCAAAAGTACTGATAAAATGTGAGATTTGTGGAAAAACCTTCAAACAAAGACGAGATCTAATCCAACATGAGCGAACGCATCTTACAGACCGAGACACCAAAGCAACGGTTAAAAAGAAAACACAGTTGAGTTGTTTTCAGTGTCCCACCATGTTTGACACGGTGCAGGAGATGGCTGTCCACATGAAGACGCACTGTGAGCAAGACCTTGGACACCACCGCTGTGACATGTGCTACAAGTCGTTCAGCCAGGTGTCTCTGCTGAAGCAGCACCAGGAGAGCCATGTGGGTCAGGTTGTGTATGAGTGCACTGAATGTGATAAAGCGTTTGCTTTCCTTCACCTCCTGGAGGAACATCAGTTGACTCATGCTGGACCCTCCAAGTAATGCAGACCTTTGATTTTATTTTTACGTTGTACATTGTTGTAATAATCTGAACTGAAATGTTCTTCATTTAAGCTGCTTAGTATTTCATTTCCTTCATCACCATGTGTATTATCGATATGCAATATGCTTCATCTAAATATTCCTTTGCATATACGTTCTTGTTATCTTGTAAGATGTTATTTCAAACATTAAAAAAACTATTGTTAGTTATGCTGTATATTCTTACCAGCTCTCAGACAAAATGTCCAATGTACAGAACATACTGCGATGAATACAAGTGGTGTAACATGAACGTCTTGGAGGAGACGAGGGATCCCATCTGGAACATATATCGTCTGACTGTAAAAAACGTGAAATATCTTTGACTGCTAATCTGTAAAATAGGCGTTACTGTATATGTTTGTACATATGTTGTTTTCCAGTACGTTTTGCAGGTGATAAAAGTTCTGCAATGTAAGGATGCCTTTTCTTTGTCTTATAAACGTGTTCTAAGTGTAATTGCAGGTCGTCATTTTGTTATAGGTACCAATGTGTGTGTACAGATGAAATGTTTGGTATGATCCCGGATCATTCTTTTCACAACTGATTGGTTTTCTTAAAATTAAAGTTCAAATCCTTTTGGATTCATACAAAAGAGAGATGCGGTACACTGCGTACGTTATTTGTGCTTTATGACTTTATACTTTATATTTATACCTGGGGGGGGGGGGGGGGGTCCTGCAGACAGCATACCTGAGGGGGGGGGGTTCTTCAGACACAGCATACTGGGGGGGGGGGGGGGGGGGGAGGGGTCCTGCAGACGAAGCATACTGGGGGGGGGGGGGGGGTCCTGCAGACACAGCATACCTGGGGGGGGGGGGGGGGGGGGTTCTTCAGACACAGCATACTGGGGGGGGGGGGGGGGGGGGGGAGGGGTCCTGCAGACGAAGCATACTGGGGGGGGGGGGGGGGGGGGGTCCTGCAGACACAGCATACCTGGGGGGGGGGGGGGGGGGTCCTGCAGACACAGCATACCTGGGGGGGGGGGTCCTGCAGACACAGCATACCTGGGGGGGGGGGGGGGTGGTCCTGCAGACACTCAGCAGCAGAGCTATGAGCTGGTGTGTGCGCGCGCGCGCTCCTGTGGGGGCGCGCGCGGCGGGCGGTGACCCGGAAGTAATGTTGTATTGGCAACTAGTACTTCCGGCGCGAGCTCCGTGGCTCTTCTGTCTCGAGCGTAGCAGCGCTGCAGACAACGGCGGGAGATTGTTACCGGCGCGCGGTGTTAACGGAACCGGTACCGACGGGATTAGCCGTACCGACGGAGGTTAGCGGTACCGACGGGATTAGCGGAGCGGAGGAGGCGCGTGCGGATGGACTCAGGTGGCTGGGGAGCACAGGTGGGTTCCGGCTAGCAGGCTAACCTGGCGACCCCCCCGGCCTGTTACCCCGGTAACGGGACGGGTGATGGAGAACCGGACGGTGTAATGACGTTATAATGGCGTGATAACGGGACCGTGTAATGGGTCGTGATAACGGGACCGTATGATGGGTCTTCTGGTGCGTCCTGGAGGTTCATGGTGGAGGTTCATGGAGGTGGTGCATGGTGGAGGTACATGGTGGTTCATGGTGGTGCATGGTGGTGGTACATGGTGGAGGTACATGGTGGAGGTACATGGTGGTTCATGGTGGAGGTTCGTGGAGGTTCGTGGTGGTGCATGGTGGTGGTTCATGGTGGAGGTACATGGTGGTGGTACATGGTGGTGGTGCATGGTGGAGGTTCATGGTGGTGCATGGTGGAGCTTCATGGTGGTGCATGGTGGAGGTTCGTGGTGGTGCATGGTGGAGGTTCATGGTGGAGGTACATGGAGGTGGTTCATGGTGGAGGTACATGGTGGTGGTACATGGAGGAGGTTCATGGAGGTGGTACATGGTGGAGGTACATGGTGGTGGTTCATGGTGGTGGTACATGGTGGTGGTACATGGAGGTGGTTCATGGTGGTGCATGGTGGAGGTTCATGGTGGAGGTACATGGTGGTGGTTCATGGAGGAGGTACATGGTGGTACATGGAGGTGGTTCATGGTGGAGGTACATGGTGGTGGTTCATGGTGGAGGTACATGGTGGTGGTACATGGTGGAGGTTCATGGTGGAGGTACATGGTGGTTCATGGTGGAGGTACATGGTGGTGGTTCATGGTGGTGGTACATGGTGGAGGTTCATGGTGGAGGTACATGGTGGTGGTACATGGTGGAGGTTCATGGTGGAGGTACATGGTGGTTCATGGTGGAGGTACATGGTGGTGGTACATGGTGGAGGTACATGGAGGTGGTTCATGGTGGAGGTACATGGTGGAGGTTCATGGAGGTGGTTCATGGTGGAGGTACATGGTGGAGGTACATGGTGGTGGTACATGGTGGAGGTACATGGAGGTGGTACATGGAGGTGGTTCATGGTGGAGGTACATGGAGGTGGTACATGGAGGTGGTACATGGTGGAGGTACATGGAGGTGGTACATGGTGGAGGTACATGGTGGAGGTACATGGTGGTTCATGGTGGTGGTACATGGTGGTGGTACATGGAGGTGGTGCATGGTGGAGGTTCATGGTGGAGGTACATGGTGGAGGTACATGGTGGTGCATGGTGGAGGTTCATGGTGGTGCATGGTGGAGGTTGACCACCCCGTGCATCACTAGATCCTGGAGGAACCGCCTCACCGCTCAGTGTGGTGGGGGTTTGTTGAATGGTTGAATTTGATGCATGTTGTTATTGTGAATGTTGTACTATGTGGTCGCTATGCTCTCCTCCATGTCTCTATATGAAGGGTGTGAGGACAGAAGGACAGGTTATAACCGTTATAACCGGTTATAACCCGTTATAACCCGTTATAACCCGGTTATAACCCGTTATAACCGTTATAACCCGGTTATAACGGTTATAACCGTTATAAAGGGTTATTTAATGGTACAGGACAGCGAAATAAGAACAAAGGGCCGTTGCTGTGGCTGGAGAGGAGAGGAGCAGCATCTAGTGGTCCATCTAGTGGTCCATCTAGTGGTTCATCTAGTGGTTCATCTAGTGGTCCATCTAGTGGTTCATCTAGTGGTCCATCTAGTGGTTCATCTAGTGGTTCATCTAGTGGTTCATCTAGTGGTCCATCTAGTGGTTCATCTAGTGGTCCATCTAGTGGTCCATCTAGTGGTGCATCTAGTGGTCCATCTAGTGGTGCATCTAGTGGTGCATCTAGTGGTGCATCTAGTGGTGCATCTAGTGGTCCATCTAGTGGTTCATCCAATGGTCCATCTAGTGGTGCATCTAGTGGTTCATCTAGTGGTGCATCTAGTGGTCCATCTAGTGGTGCATCTAGTGGTTCATCTAGTGGTTCATCTAGTGGTTCATCTAGTGGTGCATCTAGTGGTCCATCTAGTGGTCCATCTAGTGGTGCATCTAGTGGTGCATCTAGTGGTGCATCTAGTGGTTCATCTAGTGGTGCATCTAGTGGTCCATCTAGTGGTCCATCTAGTGGTTCATCTAGTGCATCTAGTCAGGTTGTTTGGTGAAACGGGTCACAGATGGGCTAGTTAGCCTCGGGAAACATCTGGACTGACCCGCGTGGTGAACCAGTTGGACGTGTGTGTGAGCAGGCTAGGTTGTGTTTTCAAGTTTGCCATCGACTATAAAGACGACAAGACAAGAACATCTTGTCTTGTGAACATCAGCGATGCTAGCATCAAATCAAAACGCATCGGTTTACATTTGCCAGCTTGCGATGTTTTTGCCGAACTCGGTTGCTATACACTAAATGTTGAAGTGCTTGTCCGAACATAATAATGACAATATATATTGTGCGTGTGTGTTTGTTTTTACAGATGTTATGACCAGCTGTGGACAAAGACCAGGATAGCTGTCGCATCTCTGCTCTACAATGCTTGGGCTACAGGGTAACACTTCATCTTCCAAAGTGTATCGTTGTGTGGCTTGTTCAGCAACCTTCACTGGACTGGCGACTCTGCTGGTCCATCAAGCAACTCATGCCAATGTATTGGCCAAAGTTAGTTCTTCAGAAACTTCAGAAAAGGCCCAACAGGAAGCGGTATCTGGAAGCAGCCCTGTGTCAGATCAGCCTCCGCCGCTACCGCCACCGCCTGAATGCCCTTCATTCTTTATTTGTGACTGTGGAGAAGAGTTTCGGGACTTTAATCTCATGCTGGTGCATAAGCGTTCACATATACCCACCCAACAGCTACTGCAACCTTTGAACAGCAATATTTTCCACTCGATTAAAGATGAATGTGGCCAGGACCCGATTGCCCCTCCAGACTCCCTGAGAAAAACGGTTACCCTGCCAGCTGTGGCCATGAGTTACCCCTCCACTTCTGTGTCTTCAGCCTTTGAAGTCGACCCTGTAATTGATGGCACATTGCCCAACCACAACGTAGATGTGGGCGGAAACCGTGAGGATGCGGTTGTTACCGCAGATCCCGATAAAAAAGTTCCCCGTGTTTTGAGCTTACAGGAGCCTCGGCCAACAGCCATACAAGCCTCATCTTCCAGTAAAACAGCGATTTCTGTCCCTAGTAGAACAGGCCACACAGGTCGGGACGGAGCCCAAAAATAAGAATTTGATGAAGTTGCTTGCTACTGCATACATGAACAGGTTTCAGCCCTCTAAGAGCGAAAACCCAAGTCAGAAACAGGTTTTCCCTAAAAGCGAAACCATCCCAGTTAAGATTACATCAGCAACGTCAGATTCCACACAAAGCTGTGACCCTTCGATTTCCCTGTTAAGGAGTCAGCTAAGGAAGTCGGGTCCAAAGACCAAGTCTCCCACAGTTGGCAAAATTCTTGATTCTAGTAAGAAGAGCATTGTCTCTCTGACGCAGACCTTCTCCCCCGTTGTCCTTCTTGAAACCCGCCAGAAGCTTATTGATGCCGGCAGTAATGGTACATGTGGGAGATATCAATGTGGTCGATGTCGCAAGGTGTTTCAGGACGTGGATAGTTTGACTGAACATCATTTCTTGCACAGAAAAGAAAGAATAAAATGCTGTCGTTACTGCAAGCAACTTATAATTGGAAAACTGCCATTCCCTGACAATCATGTTTGTCCTCAGTCAGCTGGCGTTGCAACGCAGCATTCGAATGCGAAGCAGAAAATGCTGTTGGTAAAGAAACCTGCAACCTTCCACAGCCTAAAACAGCAGAGCGTTATGAACAAGGCAAAGAAGATTTTCTTTTGTCCAGTGTGCAAGCACAGCTATGCACGAAGGTACAACCTTAAAATGCATAAGTGCCAAGGCCCACCATCTCTTTCTCAGCTTGCTGCTTCCCCCATTGAGAAAAGCGAGAGTTCAGTAAGTCAGACCGGCACCAATGCACAAGGTGATGATGGCCCTCAGATGTCCAAGAGTGTTGCAGTGGGCACAGCAGTAATTGGGAATATCAAAGTAGAAGTAGCTCCTGCCAGTTCAGGACGGAGTGCGTTTTCAGATATGACCTGGTCAGGTTCGCCCAAAAGCTTTTTACCGTTCTACCCCAAAACACCCACGCAAACGCAACACAAAGATGCCTCTCCAGGCAAGAGCTTGCTACAGCAAGGAGAAAAGGAGAGCAGGGACACAGCTGTTGTTTCCCTCCAAGAGGACAACGGCGGCCAATGGACGGTTCCCTTGGATGATGAGATGGAAGTATTGGAGTGCATCATGGGGGCTGCTGGTGATAATACACAATCTAAGAAAACCATACCAGTCGCTAATGTAAGTAAATCTCAGAAAAGTGGCCTAAGCTTTTTTATCAGAGATGGTGCAAAACGTTACCCATGCAATAAATGTCAGAAGACTTACAGTCGACCATCTACTTTAAGGAGGCATCTGCGACTGTGTGGGTTCAGGCCACATGGCATTGTGATGGCGCAACACCAAAACAGTAAGGTCAATAACATTTTGGGGGACATATCGCAATTTGCTTCGAAGGTGAAACCCGTCTTTAATTGCGTTTTCTGTGGCAAGTCCTTTAATCGCAAGGACAACATGGTGACGCATCGTAAGAAATGCCAGGTAAAAAGGGCCATGCCAGGGATGGACAGCGCAGCGCTGCAGCAGAATCTTCCAGGCAAAGAGTCGGAGGGACAGCGTCAGCAGCCGCAAGATGAGAGCGCTAACTGGGGAGTGATGTCTCTGCCCTCTGTTCTTCCAAGAAGAGTGACCTGTGAATGTGGGGCTGGCTTTACATCTCCAAAGCTGCTCCTGGAGCATCTGCAGAAGCATGCGCAGGAGTCGTATACATGTCCTACTTGTGGCGAGACGGTCGCTTCCTGGGCCGACTACGAAGTTCATCTGCAGATTCACATGCATCCTCACAACCACCTGTACAAGGGTCTGCAGCCGCAGCGTTCGCAGCCCCTGCTGCTGCGTTTTCAACAGCCGGTGCCGTCCAAATCCGTCCCCCAGTCTCCGCCGAAGCAGCAGCCCCCCCCCACGCAACTCCCAAACCCACTCAAGAAGCAGCAGCGCATTGTCTGCATGCGATGCAACAACACCTTCTCCAACCGCTGTAACTTGAGAAAGCACATATCTCTAAATCGCTGCAAAGGCGGACGCGTCACCGTTCCCCCCAAGGGGAGTCACTGCTCCCGCTGCAACACTCACTTCCCCAGCATCATCAGCCTGGTGTTCCACCAGAGGAGCGGCGCCTGCAAACTGGCGGTCAAACCCGTCCGCTGCAATATCTGCCTGCGCTGGTTTGGCACCGAGGACGGGCTGCAGAAACATGTGCTCACACACAACAAGCAATCACAGACCTTTCACTGTGATGTTTGCCAGGGCACATACTCCAGTCTTAAGTCCCTCAAAAACCACCGCAGGAAGATCCACCGCATCATGGCAGGAGGAGGCCCCGATGCGGTGACTCTGGCGGTACCCAAACAGGAGAACTGAGGACCGTTTAGCTTGCTGTCTGTAAATAGATGTTGCCTCTGCTTTTTAGCAAACATGTTATCTTAATGGCTGTTCTTAACCCAATTTGTCAAGTGTGCCGTCTTTGTTCCTTTTTATATACCATGCATACATAGTTGTACAGTTTCATCTGTGGATTCTGTTGTGGTAATGTGAACTAAGGCATCTAATACGGTGGATCCATTTACGTGCTGATAGTGAAGCAGGTTGAGATGTTTGCTTGTTCTACTGTAATAAACAGTCATCATCCATGGACGTGGTGTGTCGTTTGTTCGAGTGGTTAACCCAAAAGACGTTTTATTTGGCTGCATTATGGCATTATGAAGAATTGCTGAAGCTTGAGCTTTGTTTTGATGAAGTCAAAAAATAAAAGTAAATGTAAAATTCAAGAAGTTAGATGGTTTACACTCACCTCTTATTTACTGCATGTGCTGGGCCATCAAAATAATCATATCTGTAGATTAGACTTTTCCTATTACCTGCCAAATACTGGTCATATACACATGGGCCTACAGCAGAACATCCTGGGCCTACAGCAGAACATCCTGGGCCTACAGCAGAACATCCTGGGCCTACAGCAGAACATCCTGGGCCTACAGCAGAACATCATGGGCCTACAGCAGAACATCCTGGGCCTACAGCAGAACATCATGGGCCTACAGCAGAACATCCTGGGCCTACAGCAGAACATCCTGGGCCTACAGCAGAACATCATGGGCCTACAGCAGAACATCCTGGGCCTACAGCAGAACATCATGGGCCTACAGCAGAACATCCTGGGCCTAGAGCAGAACATCCTGGGCCTACAGCAGAACATCATGGGCCTACAGCAGAACATCCTGGGCCTACAGCAGAACATCCGGGGCCTACAGCATCATGGGCCTACAGCAGAACATCCTGGGCCTACAGCATCATGGGCCTACAGCAGAACATCCTGGGCCTACAGCCGAATATCCTGGGCCTACAGCATCCTGGGCCTACAGCAGAACATCCTGGGCCTACAGCAGAACATCATGGGGCCTACAGCAGAACATCCTGGACCTACAGCAGAACATCCTGGGCCTACAGCATCATGGGCCTACAGCAGAACATCATGGGCCTACAGCAGAACATCCTGGGCCTACAGCAGAACATCCTGGGCCTACAGCAGAACATCCTGGGCCTACAGCATCATGGGCCTACAGCAGAACATCCTGGGCCTACAGCAGAACATCCTGGGCCTACAGCAGAATATCCTGGGCCTACAGCAGAACATCCTGGGCCTACAGCAGAACATCCTGGGCCTACAGCAGAACATCCTGGGCCTACAGCAGAACATCATGGGCCTACAGCAGAACATCCTGGGCCTACAGCAGAACATCATGGGCCTACAGCAGAACATCCTGGGCCTACAGCAGAACATCCTGGGCCTACAGCAGAACATCATGGGCCTACAGCAGAACATCCTGGGCCTACAGCAGAACATCCTGGGCCTACAGCAGAACATCATGGGCCTACAGCAGAACATCATGGGCCTACAGGAGAACATCCTGGGCCTACAGCAGAACATCATGGGGCCTACAGCAGAACATCCTGGGCCTACAGCAGAACATCCTGGGCCTACAGCATCCTGGGCCTACAGCAGAACATCCTGGGCCTACAGGAGAACATCCTGGGGCCTACAGCAGAACATCATGGGCCTACAGCAGAACATCCTGGGGCCTACAGCAGAACATCCTGGGGCCTACAGCAGAACATCCTGGGGCCTACAGCAGAACATCCTGGGCCTACAGCAGAACATCCTGGGCCTACAGCAGAACATCCTGGGCCTACAGCAGAACATCATGGGCCTACAGGAGAACATCCTGGGCCTACAGCAGAACATCCTGGGCCTACAGCAGAACATCATGGGCCTACAGCAGAACATCCTGGGGCCTACAGCAGAACATCATGGGTCTACAGCAGAACATCCTGGGCCTACAGCAGAACATCCTGGGCCTACAGCAGAACATCATGGGCCTACAGCAGAACATCCTGGGGCCTACAGCAGAACATCATGGGGCCTACAGGAGAACATCCTGGGCCTACAGGAGAACATCCTGGGCCTATAGTAGAACATCCTGCACCAGGAGACACGGCAGACGCACCACAGTGTTGAATAATAAGTCATTCTGTGGCTTGAGGGCCTAAATTTATAGCAGCTAATTATTAAGAGGTGTAATGATTCATCTTAAAAAGTCGTTACATAATTTTCCTGTTAGACCCGATTTTTAAAAAAATGTGTTTTGGCAACTCTGAGCTTCCGTACCACACATTTCGGTGTTGGCGGGATTGACGTTAGTGACGTCAGCACGTCGTACGTAAGAGAAGCAGCCCTGCTCTGTTAGCCGCTAGCGCCCGGTAGTTTGGTCCCGGTGATTAACTGTAAGTCGGCGTTATTGTTTTATTATTCCGGTGGGGTTTGATGATACAGCGGCGGCGCGCGGCTCAACATTATGACCGGAAGCGGTTTGTAGTGATTTCTAGAAGGACTGCGTGCAGGTAAGACGTCACGGCGTCAGCTGGGATGCTACGCTAATGGGGATATGTAATTGCAGCACATTATCTCTGCTGTGGTCGATAGTAGTGATCGATAGTAGTGATCGATAGTAGTGATCGATAGTAGTGATCAGTCTGCGTCCTCGTGGTGAGTTAGATTATATACTGACTTTGATTTATGTTCAACTCATGGAGCCGTCAATTCTCCATCAGCTCCATATGAACATCTAGACCTGGACCTGGTCTCGGTCTGGTGGGACCCGTGGTGGGTGGGGTACCTAGACCCATGGTGATGGGGTAGTTAGACCCATGGTGATGGGGTACCTAGACCCATGGTGATGGGGTAGTTAGACCCATGGTGGGTGGGGTACCTAGACCCATGGTGATGGGGCAGTTAGACCCATGGTGATGGGGTAGTTAGACCCATGGTGATGGGGTAGTTAGACCCATGGTGATGGGGCAGTTAGACCCATGGTGATGGGGTAGTTAGACCCATGGTGATGGGGCAGTTAGACCCATGGTGGGTAGGGTACCTAGACCCATGGTGATGGGGCAGTTAGACCCATGGTGATGGGGCAGTTAGACCCATGGTGATGGGGCAGTTAGACCCATGGTGATGGGGCAGTTAGACCCATGGTGGGTAGGGTACCTAGACCCATGGTGATGGGGCAGTTAGACCCATGGTGATGGGGCAGTTAGACCCATGGTGATGGGGTAGTTAGACCCATGGTGATGGGGTAGTTAGACCCATGGTGATGGGGTAGTTAGACCCATGGTGGGTGGGGTAGTTAGACCCATGGTGATGGGGTAGTTAGACCCATGGTGGGTGGGGTAGTTAGACCCATGGTGGGTGGGGTAGTTAGACCCATGGTGATGGGGTAGTTAGACCCATGGTGATGGGGTAGTTAGACCCGTGGTGATGGGGTAGTTAGACCCATGGTGATGGGGCAGTTAGACCCGTGGTGGGTGGGGTACCTAGACCCATGGTGGGTGGGGTAGTTAGACCCATGGTGGGTGGGGTAGTTAGACCCATGGTGATGGGGTAGTTAGACCCATGGTGATGGGGCAGTTAGACCCATGGTGATGGGGTAGTTAGACCCGTGGTGGGTGGGGTAGTTAGACCCATGGTGATGGGGTAGTTAGACCCATGGTGATGGGGTAGTTAGACCCATGGGGATGGGGTAGTTAGACCCATGGTGATGGGGCAGTTAGACCCATGGTGATGGGGTAGTTAGACCCATGGTGATGGGGTAGTTAGACCCATGGTGATGGGGTAGTTAGACCCATGGTGGGTGGGGTAGTTAGACCCATGGTGATGGGGTAGTTAGACCCATGGTGATGGGGTACCTAGACCCATGGTGATGGGGTAGTTAGACCCATGGTGATGGGGTAGTTAGACCCATGGTGATGGGGTACCTAGACCCATGGTGATGGGGTAGTTAGACCCATGGGGATGGGGTACCTAGACCCATGGTGATGGGGTAGTTAGACCCATGGTGATGGGGTACCTAGACCCATGGTGATGGGGTAGTTAGACCCATGGTGGGTGGGGTAGTTAGACCCATGGTGGGTGGGGTACCTAGACCCATGGTGATGGGGTAGTTAGACCCATGGTGATGGGGTAGTTAGACCCATGGTGGGTGGGGTAGTTAGACCCATGGTGATGGGGTAGTTAGACCCATGGTGGGTGGGGTACCTAGACCCATGGTGATGGGGTAGTTAGACCCATGGTGATGGGGGTAGTTAGACCCATGGTGGGTGGGGTAGTTAGACCCATGGTGGGTGGGGTAGTTAGACCCATGGTGATGGGGTAGTTAGACCCATGGTGATGGGGTAGTTAGACCCGTGGTGATGGGGTAGTTAGACCCATGGTGATGGGGTAGTTAGACCCATGGTGATGGGGTAGTTAGACCCATGGTGGGTGGGGTAGTTAGACCCATGGTGATGGGGTAGTTAGACCCATGGTGATGGGGTAGTTAGACCCATGGTGATGGGGTAGTTAGACCCATGGTGGGTGGGGTACCTAGACCCATGGTGGGTGGGGTACCTAGACCCATGGTGATGGGGTAGTTGGACCCATGGTGATGGGGTAGGTAGACCCATGGTGATGGGGTAGTTAGACCCATGGTGGGTGGGGTAGTTAGACCCATGGTGGGTGGGGTAGTTAGACCCATGGTGGTGGGGTAGTTGGACCCATGGTGGGTGGGGTAGTTGGACCCATGGTGGTGGGGCAGTTAGACCCATGGTGGGTGGGGTAGTTAGACCCATGGTGATGGGGTAGTTAGACCCATGGTGATGGGGTAGTTAGACCCATGGTGATGGGGTACCTAGACCCATGGTGATGGGGTACCTAGACCCATGGTGATGGGGTAGTTAGACCCATGGTGGGTGGGGTAGTTAGACCCATGGTGGGTGGGGTAGTTAGACCCATGGTGATGGGGCAGTTAGACCCATGGTGATGGGGTAGTTAGACCCATGGTGATGGGGTAGTTAGACCCATGGTGATGGGGTAGTTAGACCCATGGTGATGGGGTAGTTAGACCCATGGTGATGGGGTAGTTAGACCCATGGTGGGTGGGGTAGTTAGACCCATGGTGATGGGGTAGTTAGACCCATGGTGATGGGGTAGTTAGACCCATGGTGGGTGGGGTAGTTAGACCCATGGTGATGGGGTAGTTAGACCCATGGTGATGGGGTAGTTAGACCCATGGTGGGTGGGGTAGTTAGACCCATGGTGGGTGGGGCAGTTAGACCCATGGTGATGGGGTAGTTAACGTAATGTCTATGAACTCTTTCTGCAGAGACGTATTGTGGACTTGAGGAGCGTTTCCGTCATGCAGAGGAGAGCGCCGCTCAGAGGCCCCCTCTCCGGGACCCTCTCCGGGCCCCTCTCCGGGACCCTCTCCGGGACCCTCTCCGGGAGCCTCTCCGGGACCCTCTCCGGGACCCTCTCCGGGACCAGCGGCGTGGAGGGGGTCTTCAGGAGGAACCGCAACCTGCTCTGCTCCGGCTGTGACCACATGTTCCCAAACAAATCGTTTCTGGAGGAACATTGTTGTCCGGCCGTGACTCACATCTGCTCCTGTGGAACCGAGTTCCCTTCCTACTCGGAGGTGGTGGCCCACAGCAAGACCCACCAGCCGGGGCACAGCGTGGTGGACCACAAAGCCGTGAGGAGGCGCCGCTTGGACCGGGAGCAGGAGGAGGAACTCAGACTCTCTCCGGAGCAGGGCCCCTCGTCTTTACTGGGTATCAACGCCAGACCCGCGTCCTCTTTAGAGGTCGTATCAAAGTACCAAGTCCCCATGCAGTCCTCTGCACCTAGCGCCATGAAGATCTCCAAACTGCTGCGTGGTTCAGCCGCACCGACGGTGGACCTGTGGACTATCTACCAGCCGGTGGTCCTGGTGAAGACCCCCAAGTGCAACAGCATAGGAACTTATAGCTGTGGTAAATGTTTGCAGAGCTTTTCAACAAAAAGCATTCTGGTGTCGCACTACAAAACTCACACTAGAGACAAAGTGTTTGGCTGCATAGGATGCGGGATGCTGCTCTCCAGCAGGAAGTCGGCGCCGTCGTACCATAAGTGCAACGCCCCCGGTCACCTGGAGGCCGGAGTGATCACGGCGCGTCCGGCGTGCGGCCTGAAGCCCGGCATGGCCCCCGCGGCGCCGCAGACCCTCACGCCGTCTAACAAGGACCTCAATGCGCCGGCCCCTAAAACCATGCGGTTGCACAGCTTCACTCGGCCGTACTCAAACCTGTCCAAGACGACGCCGCCGCAGGCCGGCTACGCCACGCATCCGTTCTCCTGCGGGGTCTGCCGCGTCGCGTTCGAAAGTGCCAAGTTACTGCAGCGGCACAAGTGCGTCGAAGCGCAGAGGATTGTGCTGAACAAGACGGTGCCCAGACCGCAGTCCGGCGCGCCGTGGAGGAGCATCTCAGCCCTGAAGAGCCCCTATGCGCTCCCCCAGACCGCCGCCAGGAGCAAACTCCTCGCTGCGCCCTGCGGCGTCGCAGGCGCGTACCAACACAAGACCGCCGGGCTCAGCAACGGAGCCGCGGCGCCCGTCAGCGAGGAGATAGATCTGGATTCAGATGATGACTGTTATATTATTGAAAGCTCCACGATAAAACCTAACAACATGTTGTGCAACTTATCATCATCCCTCTCCATCTTGAAAAGATGAATGAATGAATGTTTTTTTATATGTATCTATAGGTATAGATACATATATCTATAGATATGTATCTATATCTATAGATATGTATCTATAGATATGTATCTATAGATATATATCTATCTATAGATATATATCTATAGATATGTATCTATAGATATAGATATATATCTATAGATATATAAAGTTAGTCCTATACCATACTTTAAACTTCCTTTTTTATTATCAAGATAATTAGGCTAATATTATGCGAATATTGCATAAATGTCACAATATGCTTATGAATTCAAAATACTGTTAACTGTCTGAACTGAGGCTTATTACATGTATGAAGTATATGGAAATGTAAAGTATGGTATCGGACTAAAATAGATTTCCTTTGTCACCGACCTTTCAAACCTCATTTGATCATTTTAAGGGCATATCTTCTTATCGTAGTTCATTTAGCAAAAGTTTAGGATTTTCAATGTGTGTTAATTTCTCTCCTGGCATGCATGTTGCGTGTTCAGGATGTAGATAGTACGGTCATTTTATATTTTTATGCTCTTGGATGGGAACAAATGTAAGGTTTGCCCGAAATGCCTTGTGTATTCTTATCAATTTTTTTCAGAATTACAAAATACTAATGAAATAAAAACAAATATTTTGAAGCTGAAGTTCTGGGTTTAGGTGAATTTGTGTATTGGTTTGGAAACCTTTTACTTATGCAAATGCCAATAGGATGAGATAATATTGAGATAATATTTAGATGAGCTTACGAAGACACGCCAGCAGGTGGAGCATCGACTTAAAGGAGCAGCAGAGTGAGACGTTTCAAACTTCATACAAGAAGACATGAAGATGTACATTAAAGAAACATGAAGAGCATAACGACGTGGAGGATGAGGAGAGTAGATATAGTAAACAGTAAGTACAGTTAGGATGGAGGAGAGTAGATATAGTAAACAGAGTAAGTACAGTTAGGATGGAGGAGAGTAGATATAGTAAACAGTAAGTACAGTTAGGATGGAGGAGAGTAGATATAGTAAACAGTAAGTACAGTTAGGATGGAGGAGAGTAGATATAGTAAACAGTAAGTACAGTTAGGATGGAGGAGAGTAGATATAGTAAACAGAGTAAGTACAGTTAGGACTGAGGAGAGTAGATATAGTAAACAGTAAGTACAGTTAGGATGGAGGAGAGTAGATATAGTAAACAGTAAGTACAGTTAGGACTGAGGAGAGTAGATATAGTAAACAGTAAGTACAGTTAGGATGGAGGAGAGTAGATATAGTAAACAGTAAGTACAGTTAGGATGGAGGAGAGTAGATATAGTAAACAGTAAGTACAGTTAGGATGGAGGAGAGTAGATATAGTAAACAGTAAGTACAGTTAGGATGGAGGAGAGTAGATATAGTAAACAGTAAGTACAGTTAGGATGGAGGAGAGTAGATATAGTAAACAGTAAGTACAGTTAGGATGGAGGAGAGTAGATATAGTAAACAGTAAGTACAGTTAGGACTGAGGAGAGGAGAGTAGATATAGTAAACAGTAAGTACAGTTAGGATGGAGGAGAGTAGATATAGTAAACAGTAAGTACAGTTAGGACTGAGGAGAGTAGATATAGTAAACAGTAAGTACAGTTAGGATGGAGGAGAGTAGATATAGTAAACAGTAAGTACAGTTAGGACTGAGGAGAGTAGATATAGTAAACAGTAAGTACAGTTAGGACTGAGGAGAGTAGATATAGTAAACAGTAAGTACAGTTAGGATGGAGGAGAGTAGATATAGTAAACAGTAAGTACAGTTAGGATGGAGGAGTTAATATAGTAAACAGTAAGTACAGTTAGGACTGAGGAGTTAATATAGTAAACAGAGTAAGTACAGTTAGGACTGAGGAGTTAATATAGTAAACAGTACAGTGTAGTGTATTTTCTGATATACATTTACAGGTTATTCTACTTATTTATTTTATTCATTGTATTTCACTCATTCTTTATGTGTATACTGCTGTGTCATGGGAGAACGTTCTGTGTCTCCTAGTGAGCTATTAGGGGTAATCCTGAGGGTCAGCTGAGGGTCAGCAGGAAGATGACCTCAGACTAATGAAACAACAAGATGCCCTGATGACCTCCTGATGACCTCAGACTGTGTTTCCGTATGTGGTTTACGATAGGAAGTTGTTGTGATGAAAAGTTAAGCAGTCCAGGTGTGACCATGTCACGCATGGTCTGGCTGAGAGGGCCTATAAGAAGTGTGTGCATTAGAGAGGATTCAGTTTCGGACCCATTGGGGGATTCGGACTCAGATTGGGAGAAGATTCGGCCGTTCAGATGCATTGAATGTCATCCGCTGTGTTCTCTGTTAAATTAAAAGTTATTTACTCAGACACTTTTGGGAGCGGACCTCCATCACTTCATCATCCACAGACAGAAGAATATACCACAACAGTTAGGATTGAGGAGTTAATATAGTAAACAGAGTAAGTACAGTTAGGGTTGAGGAGTTAATATAGTAAACAGAGTAAGTACAGTTAGGATTGAGGAGTTAATATAGTAAACAGAGTAAGTACAGTTAGGATGGAGGAGTTAATATAGTAAACAGAGTAAGTACAGTTAGGATTGAGGAGTTAATATAGTAAACAGAGTAAGTACAGTTAGGATTGAGGAGTTAATATAGTAAACAGAGTAAGTACAGTTAGGATTGAGGAGAGTTAATATAGTAAACAGAGTAAGTACAGTTAGGATTGAGGAGTTAATATAGTAAACAGAGTAAGTACAGTTAGGATTGAGGAGAGTTAATATAGTAAACAGAGTAAGTACAGTTAGGATTGAGGAGTTAATATAGTAAACAGAGTAAGTACAGTTAGGGTTGAGGAGTTAATATAGTAAACAGAGTAAGTACAGTTAGGGTTGAGGAGTTAATATAGTAAACAGAGTAAGTACAGTTAGGATTGAGGAGTTAATATAGTAAACAGAGTAAGTACAGTTAGGGTTGAGGAGTTAATATAGTAAACAGAGTAAGTACAGTTAGGATTGAGGAGTTAATATAGTAAACAGAGTAAGTACAGTTAGGGTTGAGGAGTTAATATAGTAAACAGAGTAAGTACAGTTAGGGTTGAGGAGTTAATATAGTAAACAGAGTAAGTACAGTTAGGGTTGAGGAGTTAATATAGTAAACAGAGTAAGTACAGTTAGGATTGAGGAGTTAATATAGTAAACAGAGTAAGTACAGTTAGGATTGAGGAGTTAATATAGTAAACAGAGTAAGTACAGTTAGGGTTGAGGAGTTAATATAGTAAACAGAGTAAGTACAGTTAGGATTGAGGAGTTAATATAGTAAACAGAGTAAGTACAGTTAGGATTGAGGAGTTAATATAGTAAACAGAGTAAGTACAGTTAGGATTGAGGAGAGTTAATATAGTAAACAGAGTAAGTACAGTTAGGATTGAGGAGTTAATATAGTAAACAGAGTAAGTACAGTTAGGATTGAGGAGTTAATATAGTAAACAGAGTAAGTACAGTTAGGGTTGAGGAGTTAATATAGTAAGTAAAGTGAGTAAGTAGTTAGGATTGAGGAGAGTTAATATAGTAAACAGAGTAAGTACAGTTAGGATTGAGGAGTTAATATAGTAAACAGAGTAAGTACAGTTAGGATTGAGGAGAGTTAATATAGTAAACAGAGTAAGTACAGTTAGGATTAAGGAGTTAATATAGTAAACAGAGTAAGTACAGTTAGGGTTGAGGAGTTAATATAGTAAACAGAGTAAGTACAGTTAGGATTGAGGAGTTAATATAGTAAACAGAGTAAGTACAGTTAGGGTTGAGGAGTTAATATAGTAAACAGAGTAAGTACAGTTAGGATTGAGGAGTTAATATAGTAAACAGAGTAAGTACAGTTAGGATTGAGGAGTTAATATAGTAAGTAAAGCGAGTAAGTAGTTAGGATTGAGGAGTTAATATAGTAAGTAAAGTGAGTAAGTAGTTAGGATTGAGGAGTTAATATAGTAAGTAAAGTGAGTAAGTAGTTAGGATTGAGGAGAGTTAATATAGTAAGTAAAGTGAGTAAGTAGTTAGGGTTGAGGAGAGTTAATATAGTAAGTAAAGTGAGTAAGTAGTTAGGATTGAGGAGAGTTAATATAGTGAGTAAAGTGAGTAAGTAGTTAGGGTTGAGGAGAGTTAATATAGTAAGTAAGTGAGTAAGTAGTTAGGATTGAGGAGAGTTAATATAGTGAGTAAAGTGAGTAAGTAGTTAGGGTTGAGGAGAGTTAATATAGTGAGTAAGTAGTTAGGGTTGAGGAGAGTTAATATAGTAAGTAAAGTGAGTAAGTACAGTTAGGGTTGAGGAGAGTTAATATAGTGAGTAAAGTGAGTAAGTACAGTTAGGGTTGAGGAGAGTTAATATAGTGAGTAAAGTGAGTAAGTAGTTAGGATTGAGGAGAGTTAATATAGTGAAGTGAGTAAGTAGTTAGGATTGAGGAGAGTTAATATAGTGAGTAAGTGCAGTACAGTCCGCGTCCAGTAGGGGCGGTCATGCAACTTCCGATGCAGAGAAGAAGAATGACGTCATAAACACGCGACGAGGCGCGTCCCGTCGCGCTGCTCATCATTGTTAATAATCGGTGTCTCTAAACGTCAGACAGTCCGGAGGACAGAATGAGAGTCTGAGAGATAACACTCAGCAGAGATATCACTCAGCAGAGATACCGCCAAGAGACGTGTGATGCCGAAGTCACGTGGTGAGGCTAGCCAGCAGCTAGCTAGGCTAACTCGTTGAGACCGCTGCGCCCGCGGGGATAGCTGGTGAGTACTGAACTTATTGATTATTGATCAGGTCGCTGCGCCGCGCGAGGACGGGTCTCCAGTTGCGCTAATAAACCGAACCGAGCCGAGCCGAGCCGAGCTAGGGCGAACCGGACCGGCTGCCTTGCACGCTAGTGGGTCCACACAGACTGCACAGTTAACACGGCGTTAAAACAATGTCGTCATGAGACGCAGACAGCTGACCACACGTCACTGGCCGTCCAGAGCAGAGATCAATACATCAGTATCACAACATGACGTCAAGACTGTCCACATGAGTCTAGAGGTTGGACACCATTATATCTACAGATGGTCCACATGAGTCTAGATGTTGGACACCATTATATCTACAGATGGTCCACATGAGTCTAGATGTTGGACACCATTATATCTACAGATGGTCCACATGAGTCTAGATGTTGGACACCATTATATCCAGATGGTCCACATGAGTCTAGAGGTTGGACACCATTATATCTACAGATGGTCCACATGAGTCTAGATGTTGGACACCATTATATCCAGATGGTCCACATGAGTCTAGAGGTTGGACACCATTATATCTACAGATGGTCCACATGAGTCTAGATGTTGGACACCATTATATCTACAGATGGTCCACATGAGTCTAGATGTTGGACACCATTATATCTACAGATGGTCCACATGAGTCTAGATGTTAGACACCATTATATCTACAGATGGTCCACATGAGTCTAGATGTTGGACACCATTATATCTACAGATGGTCCACATGAGTCTAGATGTTGGACACCATTATATCCAGATGGTCCACATGAGTCTAGATGTTGGACACCATTATATCTACAGATGGTCCACATGAGTCTAGAGGTTGGACACCATTATATCTACAGATGGTCCACATGAGTCTAGATGTTGGACACCATTATATCTACAGATGGTCCACATGAGTCTAGATGTTGGACACCATTATATCCAGATGGTCCACATGAGTCTAGATGTTAGACACCATTATATCTACAGATGGTCCACATGAGTCTAGATGTTGGACACCATTATATCTACAGATGGTCCACATGAGTCTAGATGTTAGACACCATTATATCTACAGATGGTCCACATGAGTCTAGATGTTAGACACCATTATATCCAGATGGTCCACATGAGCCTAGATGTTGGACACCATTATATCTACAGATGGTCCACATGAGTCTAGATGTTGGACACCATTATATCTACAGATGGTCCACATGAGTCTAGATGTTGGACACCATTATATCCAGATGGTCCACATGAGTCTAGAGGTTGGACACCATTATATCTACAGATGGTCCACATGAGTCTAGATGTTGGACACCATTATATCTACAGATGGTCCACATGAGTCTAGATGTTGGACACCATTATATCTACAGATGGTCCACATGAGTCTAGATGTTGGACACCATTATATCTACAGATGGTCCACATGAGTCTAGATGTTAGACACCATTATATCTACAGATGGTCCACATGAGTCTAGATGTTAGACACCATTATCTACACATGGTCCACATGAGTCTAGATGTTGGACACCATTATATCTACAGATGGTCCACATGAGTCTAGATGTTAGACACCATTATATCCAGATGGTCCACATGAGTCTAGATGTTGGACACCATTATATCTACAGATGGTCCACATGAGTCTAGATGTTAGACACCATTATCTACACATGGTCCACATGAGTCTAGAGGTTGGACACCATTATATCTACAGATGGTCCACATGAGTCTAGATGTTGGACACCATTATATCCACATGGTCCATATGAGACTAGATGTTAGACACCATTATATCTACATGGTCCATATGAGACTAGATGTTAGACACCATTACTATATCCAGATGGGTTCAGTATTGAGGTTGTTCTGGCTGGGCTGTAATGGAAGCCAACGGGGCAAGTTCACGTTGTTATTGGTTGGTTGTTATTAATTGGTTGTCACATTTAAATACAATTATATGTAATCACATATAGAAATTAACGACTTATGGTATTTAAATACCATGAAAATGAAAATAAACTGTAGGCTAGTCGATTGTAAAGCTGCCCCCTAATAGTGGACCAACCCTTAGTCAACAGGCGCAGTCCAATACGTTTTGGACACGCAAAAAGTAAAACATAAAAATAACACAAGCATCGCAACCGCTGCAGAAATACTGACCAATACACCTGGGCAGGTATACACCTGGGCAGGTAAACAACTGGGCAGGTAGACACCTGGGTAAATATACACCTGGGTAGGTAGACACCTGGGTAAATATACACCTGGGCAGGTAGATAACTGGGCAGGTAGACACCTGGGTAAATATACACCTGGGCAGGTATACACCTAGGCAGGTAGACACCTGGGCAGGTAGACACCTGGGTAGGTAGACACCTGGGCAGGTAGACACCTGGGTAGGTAGACACCTGGG
This sequence comes from Merluccius polli, assembly GCA_030340625.1. Classification (NCBI taxonomy): domain Eukaryota; kingdom Metazoa; phylum Chordata; class Actinopteri; order Gadiformes; family Merlucciidae; genus Merluccius; species Merluccius polli. The sequence continues at coordinate 66,963 of JAOPHQ010000895.1, forward strand.
CAGGTAGACACATAGGCAGGTATACACCTGGGCAGGTAGACACCGGGCAGGTAGACACCTGGGTAGGTAGACACCTGGGCAGGTAGACACCTGGGTAAATATACACCTGGGTAGGTAGACACCTGGGCAGGTAGACACCTGGGCAGGTAGACACCTGGGTAAATATACACCTGGGTAGGTAGACACCTGGGCAGGTAGACACCTGGGCAGGTATACACCTGGGCAGGTAGACACCTGGGCAGGTAGACACCTGGGCAGGTAGACACCTAGGCAGGTATACACCGGGCAGGTAGACACCGCTAGACACACGGGACTCATACCGGTGATCGCGGCTTTAGTGTCTGATCGCTGTAATTCGGAGCGTGAATATCGGTTGAATATCTAATATCTTTCTAACTTTAAAAAACAATACGGTAATTATTTGTTGAAAATTATAGGCAAGTTCATTTTTGCTTGTTTCTGTGTTTATTGAATCGATTAACTCATTTTATTCATATATTTTTTGTTTCATTACAGTTTGCTGAAAAGAGGACGACAGTCATGACTTAAATTCTCAAAGAAGACAGAGACTAGGGCCGTCTGCACACAAGTCTGTCGTCCTGTGAATTCACAAGATTAATGGCAACGCAGTTGTCAATGTCACTAGTAGTTATGAAAGGAAAATCACGAAATATGCAAAATAAACTTGAATCCCCTACAACTGTCCCTCAAGGACCATCTGTGGAGGTCCGTAGAAAACCAGGCAGACCTCCTAAGCGGAAAATCTCTTCTGATACACAACCATCGCGATGCTTGGACAGCAGCCCCCTTGTAGACTCTCAAACAATACATGAAATGATTTGCCAAAACAAAAGGGACTCGATGGAAGAAGAGTCTGGGAATACCAAGAAGGCTTGTTTACCCGAGACAACTGCCGATCAGGGACCACCTGTGGTGGTCCGTAGAAAACCAGGCCGACCTCCGAAGCGGAAATTGTCTTCTGACTTGAAACCAGAAAGGCCTATGGATAACGTCCGTGTAAATCTAACGGCACTAGATGGATTGAATTGGCCACACAATGGAGACTCCATGTCAAATGTACTAACGACTACGACTAATCCATCCTATACGACACTCGCTGCCGGGCAAGCGGTGAAGGTTCGTAGGAAACCAGGGAGACCACCAAAGCAAAAAAAATTGTTAATCGCTGGAGCAGTCAAACAGGATTGGACCAGTTCAACACCTTATAAGGTGGAGATGCTCTCTTCGCCAATCTGCCTTCCAAATCAAAGTGACAGCAAGTGTCTGAACAGTGCTGACAGTCTGACCGTCATCAGTAAACCTCAAAGTCAGACATCTTGTGGTTCAGATTCTGTTTCTAAACAAGACAACAGTACAGAAGTAGTGCTTAAAAAGAAACGAGGAAGACCTAGAAAACTGAGACCTGCTGAAAAAGAGACTCTGGTCTCTGCAAGCAGTTCTGTAGCAGATGCAGATGGAGAAGACGGCAAAGGTCCAACTAAACAAAGCATTGGGAATACATCAAAGAAGAGAATCGTTAAGACAAAGCGTCGGTTTTCATCCCGTAGTAAAAAGAGTCGGACTGCGCAGAGTAAACAGAGCACCGAGGAACCAAAGGCATCTGTTCTGGAGCAAGACAACCATTGTTCTTCGTCTGGACCGGCCAACCAGCAACAAACTGAAATGAGGGGGAAGTTCTGTTCTACAGTGGCAGCTAATTCTGGAGGTCGGCCTCCCAAAACCAACGGATCAATGGACGTGAATGGCAGTGATGGATCCCCATCTCGAAACGAAACTGGGTCTACCGGGACCGGGAAGAACGAGTTTTGTGTCAAGGAAGAAGATATTGAGATGGATCTCAGTCGTCATCATACCAATTTGGAGGAAAATCCTGAATCTCGCCACTCTATTGACAAACCCGAGGTGAAGTGTGAGGTTCCCAGCAGTGTTGATCCCACCAACATGATCTCCAAGGAGCCACTGGCCTCAACAGAACCGAGAACCTCTCACCACAGTGCGTTAGAGTGCAGTAGATACGGAAGGAAGCGGAGTCTTAAAGGGCCTCTCAAAATGTTCAAACTGGACCAGGGAAGTGGCTCAGACTATGTGAACCCGGAAAGTGAGTCCGAATATAGCTCAGATGACGGCTCATTTGGAAAAACAAACAATAAGCGGTTTCAGTGCAAGCATTGTGATCGGTCATATAAGTTTTTGTCTCAATACATTCTCCATGAACGCAGTCATACCGGGGAAAAACCATATCAATGTCATGTATGTGGAAAGCGTTTTGGAAAAAATTCAAACTTAAACCTTCATCTTAAAACACAACATAAATCCACCAAGTCTTTTAGAAATTGTCCCAAGTGCAAGAATAGAATACATTGCTCTAAATATTCTGAACATGTGAAAATGAAGTGTAAAAACTTTAACCCAGATCCGAACTGGGTCAGTCAACCGATCAAAGTTGATGACCGTGTGAGCGCTAATCGTCGTGTCAGCATTAATGGCTTTCATCGATCAGTTGCCTCGAAAAAGAGTAATGCAAATGTTTGCCATTACTGCGGGAAAGATTTTCTCTATCAATCTGCGCTGCAAAGACATTTGCATGTCCACACCGGATCCAAGCCCCACAAATGTGATGTATGTGGGAAAGGCTTTTGTCAGCATTACTTTCTTTGTGTTCATCAACTGACACACTGGTCAGAGAGTCGTTACAACTGCTTACATTGTGAAAAATCATTCACTGAATATTTGAAAGCTAAAAACCATGTTTGCCCCTCTCTGAAGACCAAGCTAGATGTTCGTAAAGGCCGAGCGAAGGCATCACTATCGTACACGTGTGCCATCTGCAAGAGTACTTTTTTCAAATTGAAAGATTTCCACAGACATGTCAAAGCCCACAGTAGTGCCAAGTTTTACCACTGTTTGATGTGTGGTAAGCTTTTTAGTTTCCCGTCAGAATACAATGCACATCGCTATTTCTGCAAGAAAAGGAGGGCAGCATTTCTAGGGCGGCCTGCAGGGAAGTTGTCACCCAGTCAACGTTCAAAGCTCTTGCTTACAGGACCAAATTCTATGACCTCGGTCCCAGCTTCCAGTTCTGAAGGTGAGAAAGTTAGCAGCGTGCCGTTACAATCCCTCCCCGTCCGTCCCAAGAAAATTATTGTCTCAAACAAAGCCTTTCACTCCACCGTTATACCTCAACATCGCTCACACTTTGTGTCAACGTTAAATAATCTTGATAACCGGTCTGACCCCAGGAAATATCCTTGCCCCCACTGTGGCCGATTATTTAGACACATGGGCCGGCTGCGCGCGCACATGCTCACTCATGCTCAAGGTCAAAGCTACACCTGCAGTTGTGGAAAGACCCTTGAAAGTTGGACGAAAACTGTGGCACCATCAGAGAATACATCGGCAGAGACAGGGACGTTTCACTTGTCCTCAGTGCGGTCAGGGTTTCCGTTTTGTGGGACCCTATAAGCGGCATATGGCCGAGCACCCGGAGTACCGCTGGGTTCAGAGGAAGTCTAGGAAAGTGCTGCTACCTTATCAGTGTGAGCTCTGCCTCACCAGCTTTGAGACACTAGATTTACTGTTCAGCCACCAGTCCTGCCATTTCTCAGATGTGCACAAGGACTATCATTTTGATTCATCACTTGATGGTCTTTCTCTTGAGAGGACTTTGAGCCCACCTGTGAACAGTAATATCCCCCACAGGGAAGCCCAGTCTAATTACACAGACTATTCCCCATCTCCTCCAGTGGCCAGCCTTCAGGAAAGCTTCACAATAAAATATCCACAACATCACAGCTTGGATTTATCCCACTCTGTACAGCCCATTGACTCTTTCGTTGTTCAACATGCAGTCGAAGATGGCACAGTTGGAAACTTTCCAAGTTTGAAACAAACCCAACTTTCCCTCGGTGCTGCGAGGTCAGGAGTCGGTGTTGGCTCTCCAGAGGACATCCGATGTGTTGTGTGTGGGAGCTGCTCTCCTACCATCTCAGACCTCTATCGACATTACTTGCAGCATGCTAGGGGACAGTTGTAACCAAATAGTTTGGTTTTGTATTTTCTACCCACACGGCCATTTCCTTCCTCAAACTCTAATGTCAGCCAGTATTAGGTTTGCAGCCTATTTGTAAATGTATTTTGGAAACTATAACGATGTAAATGTAATTTGTTTACCCTCTCAAGATATTAATTCACTTAAAGCTGTTCTAATGAAACATGCATTATTTTGGTAAAGCTTCTGGCGAGTATGTTTTGAAATGCCAGTAAATCACATTTACATGTATCTTTATTTAGTCCTAAGAAAATGTTGTAAAGTGTCTTTATACTACGAGATTGTTTTGAGATGTATTTGGACAGAAGTGTATCAAATTGTTTCTGGGTTAGATGATTGTTCACTGGCTTCTAACGGGTCTTCTGGCCTTTTCAACATTTCACATTTTATATGAATGAGTCTGCTGTCAACGACGTGTTACCCAAATTACATGAATGCTCATTCCACATGGAAATCTGTAATAAATTACTTTTTTTTAAGAGTTGTTGGTTGTTTTGTCTTTTTAGACAGGTTATGAGTTAAAAATGTAGTTTCATTTGTAGCTGATTTGTCAATGGAGGCTAGACAAAAAACATGATTGATGAAATTATTTTAAACCATTTAATTAAAACATTAATATTTAAAGTAGTATGTTGAGACAAACAATAGACGATGTTTGACAATGCTAAAGTACAGAATAGAGACGATGTTCAATGAAAGTGTTTTATTTTGTTATATTGGTTAGTTGAGGACAAACACTCTGAGTTTAGTTGGAGGACATGGTGCTCCTGATCCAGGAGTTGTAGTTGCACACCTTGGCGTAGACGCCAGGTCTGTTCCTCTGGGCGCAGCCGTACCCCCAGGACACGACGCCCTGCAGCTGGCCGCCGCACACCACCGGGCCGCCGGAGTCGCCCTGACACAAAACATCTGGATCAGCTACTGGCCAAGCATTACAGCGAGTCAGAAGGATGAAGGATGCTCTCCTGTTCCCATACCTGGCATGAGTCCTTGCCTCCATCCAGGAACCCAGCGCAGAACATGTTGGAGGTGATCTGGCCCGGGTAGGCGCTCCTGCAGCTGCTGTCGCTGAGGATGGGGGCATCCAGGCACATCAGGCGGTCGGGGAAGTAGGCTGAGGGGACAGGAGAGCAGGTCTGGGTTAGTAGGACTTGGGGACATGTCTCATGGACCGGTCTCATCCAGGGGCGTTGCTGGCGGTGCACTTACAGCCGGAGGGGCTGGTGTTTCCCCATCCGGAGATCAGGCAGCGGGTGCCGGAGCCGGCGCAGCTGGAGGGCAGGGACACGGTGCGGACGTAGCTGTTCAGGGTGGCGGGCTTGCTCAGCTTGATCAGCATGATGTCGTTGTCAAGGTTACGGCTGCTGTATCTGGGGTGCTTGATCACCTTCGCAGAGCTGATGAACTGCTCTGTGCCCTCGCTGACGGCGATGTTGTGCTCTCCCAGACGCACCTGAATGCGGCTGTGGGAGGAAGGATGAAAACATTTTAAATCCAACTATAACCTGCAGTCAGAAGGGAAAGTGTGAGGAGGTTTTGAGTTTTAAGGTTAAAGAGATGTGTGATCTTCTGACTCACGACTTGTAGCAGTGAGCAGCAGACACCACCCAGGTGCTGGAGATGAGGGAACCGCCGCAGAAGTGGTAGCCGGAGGTGAGGGACACCTGGTAGGCTGCAGAGTGCTTCCTGCACTCATATCCTCCCACGATCTTGTCCCCCTCATCCTCCAGAGGAGCGGCGACTGATGCAGAACATAATGCAGTCGGGTTGACTGGTGTTAAAAACGTGTTGCCATTAAAACATCCAGATCTTCAGTTTACTGAACAGTTATCGGAACAGTACAGGTCATAGCATTCAAGATATCTTATAGTGTCATATTTACTGTGGTAATACAAATTAAAATATTCCTCTGAGTACTTTACAGCTCTTCAGTTGTTGTACTTACATGCCACTGCGAACAGCGCCAGGAGAATGAAAGCCTTCATGGTGATGTGTGGCTGAACCTCAGTGACATGCGGTCTCCTGTCGGCCCTTTTATAGCCCAACCCCTCACTATCTCTGACCAAGGACACACATGTCCGCTTTTCAAATAGTGACATGTGTGTGAAATCACATCTGGCCGGTGATGGACACCGTTGGTTTTGAATCCTAGGAACTATATGTTGGCTGTTGTAAACCAATGCATTTTCTCCACTGATGAAACAATTTGCATTCATTAATTTTAACATTATTACAAATTAGATTGAATTCTCAGAACGGTTACAAACAACGGCCATTGATTTTAACTTGTATTTTGTAACATTACTGCATTATTTAAAGGGGAAAAAGCTTATATTCAATTTTTTTTGTTGCATCGGTATTTATTAGCAGATGGTTAGCATGGTAGTTGCTTTAGAGTTGAGTTTTTAGGGTAACAATGTGATTTTGACAGATTACCTTATTTTTAAATAACATGTTTGTGACTTAAACCAAGTCTTCATGTTTAGTTTTCAACATGGTCTGAAACAAAGTTTCAGACCATGTTGTTTATCTGAGAGTTTATCTGAGAGTCCAAACGCTTGCAGTGGAAAGAGTGTCTTACTATATCAAACATTAACTAGAAAATTCCCTCGGGGGAAATTTTGGCCACGGAGGCTACTGCCGGAGTGTGTAGTACATTATGTAATATGTAGTAACATTATGATATTATATACAAGGAGCACACCTACAACAAACGTTCCTTTTTGAAGTAGGTATGTATTTATACAGCAACCTACGCCCTTTCAACCTCATTATGTGGGAAACAAAGTTACAAAAAAAACGATGAAAAGGGTTGCAGGCAGAGTAGAGTTAAGCGAGAGGGCAGTAATGATCTTCCATGTTGTCTGCACACACACACACACACACACACACACACACACACACACACACACACACACACACACACGCACACACCTGTAAGACACCAACAAGAATCAAGTCAAGTAATCAAGATACAGTACAGTTTTATGGAGGACTAAAAGTGCCAAAATGAAATAAATACACCATTAAATAATTACTTAAATGTGTCATTAATTAAAATTGGAATTAAATACTTAAATGTGTCATTAATTCATTAAAATACTGATTAATTTTATTTAAAAACAACATATACAATCATTTCACTATTTAATTATTTGCCTTCACTTGATGCGCAGGGTAACCAATCAGGCATTAGGATCCGCCAACTTTGATGGGCGAGTTTGACAGTTTGACAATTCATGAAGCACTGCAACACAGGATCATGAAATGTAAATCATGAAATGTAAATGTAAATTAATTAAATAGTGAAATGATTATATATGTTTGTTTGTTTGTTTTTTTTAACATAAAATGAATCGGTATTTTAATGAATTAATGACACATTTAAGTATTTAATTCTAATTTTAATTAATTAACGACACATTTAAGTAATTATTTAATGGTGTATTTATTTATTTAATTTTGGCACTTTTAAACCTCCATACAGTTTTGTAATCATGGGTAAATGTCTCTTACTTTTCTTCTGCTGACTTGCTGTCTTGAGATCTGTTGTCATCCTCCCCAAAATATTGAACACATTGTTCAGTAACAGTTATCAAAGTGTTTAAGCATTTATTCACAGAGATACACAGGACACTGGCGGGAAGTGTAGCGGGGCGGCGACGGCGGCGCCGGTGTGGGGGCTGTACATAGAAAATAATACGGGCGGCTGTTCTGACGTTCGGCGGCGGTGTGTTTTGGACTTAAGGCGTTGAAGGCGGCGGAACAGATTGGGAGTCATCGCAAAGTAAATACGGCGACACATTGGAGCGGTACCGAGAGCATTATCCATCGCGGAGCAAGTCATGGCAATGGGAAAGGAGCACAAGAAGGATTAAATGACAAAAGGTATATATGACTAATAAGACCCAATCAATGTGATAAATACAGCGTGTCCTCCCGTGTCTCAGCCGGGTCGATATACTGCGGGGCTATTGGAAAAAACGTGTGTGTGTGTGTGTGTGTGTGTGTGTGTGTGTGTGTGTACGGCGGGTTTTAACACACCACTGTGGACCTGTACCGTATTTGCTGACTGGCGTAAGAGTGTACAAATAATCCATTTGAGATTCAAAATTGCGTATTTTACCGGAAGCAGTTCCCGTGTACCGCCGCCATCATTAATGGAGTCGGGCCGTGTATGTGTTTCAGATGATTACAGCCAAAACACGACAGAGTAACAAAGTCAAACCTAATCTCACTATTGTGTACAACTGGCGTGTTGTAAAGACAAAGCATATTTCTTACCTCTGATGCGATCAACGGGGAAGAGCAGATCCGCGGAGGGGTTTTACACGACCTGGCCAGACAACAACATCACGGAGTGACCAATAGGAGTCCTCTTGTATCCGCCGTCCAATCAGACGAGGATATCTGTAGAGTTTGCCTGACAACAGCCAGAGAAAATTCGCGCCAGTTATCAACTGTCAATAGACGACGTCATCAACCGTCATTAGATCACGCGCACACGCGAGATAGCCCCCCCCCCCAGGCTGAGGCTGAAAGAAACGTTGAGAAAAAGAGCGCTTTTCTGCCTCTGCACTGGTCTCACATTTGGGCTTATTCTGACAAAACGGTAGCACGTATCAGAAAAAAAAACCAGACCATCATCACTGTAAGGACTTCCTGAACGATTTGGTGTTTCTACAGTGTTTCTACAGTAAATAAAAACTTGCAAGTTTAAAACAGGGGTCCGTTCTGCTTCTCTCAGAAAATATTTGTATTGGAGTTAATGAGGAGAAGAGACAGACTGGCCGCACTTAGAGGCTGCTGATTCAAATTCTGTAAGTCTCTCTGATTTTTTTAGCACATTGTGAGAGACAGAACAAGTATATCTACACATTTGGAAAAAATCATGCGTGTAAAGTGTAAATTGTGGCCAGGAGCAGCGTGGAAAGAGAAAAAAATCTGGATTTAGTTTGAGCTCTCTCCCACTCTAACCGATGATTTCTTAGCCTGGCGGCGCCAGACCACATCAGGAAGATGTGAGGTCTGCTCAGCTCCATTGGCAGTGTGGGATAAACGGTTGTCTTTCAAGTTCCCTCTGCACGCAATAGGACAGCGCTACAACCAATCAGAGCGACGAAGAAGGTGACGTAGTCATGGCGACGGCTCCGACTACGTCATTAATCAAAACTCCGAATACATATTTCTTTTCGAGGAAAGACTTCAGTGCCGTTCTTTGTTCTTTTCTCAAATAAAATGTTAACTTCAAGTCTTGAAGAGTCGGCCGAAGCCGAGTGGAGAGACAGCCGTTCGCCAGCAGCAGCAGCCATTGTTTACCTCTAACACGGAACCGTCGCATCTCTGTCGTCATGGTAGCCCGGCTTTCGACTCCGCCCCTCACGCTGTGATTGGTCTGACACACTTGGTGTTTCCAGCACCAAAAAGCCGACGGAGCCGTGCTAGACCCACCTAGCTGCCAAATACATGTGCTGCCGCTAGGGGGCGTCTAGAGCTCTAGGCTAACTCTAACCTGCACTCTGACACGAACATTCCTCGCAATACACACCCATTATAATCTCATAATTTCTCCCAAAATGATCATGGTCATTGATCAGTGATTGATTAAAAACTATATGACCTATCAAAACGTGGAAAAATACACCAAATACACAAGACTTGTGTCTACTGTTTAACGGTTAAATTGAGTTTCTAGGTGAAAGTATGCCGGAGCAGCAGACAGCAGTAGGCAGTACGAAAAGTCTTCGTTTTTTTACCTCCTCCCATTCATTCTCTATGGGACTTTTTTCGCTGTTTTTCGCGACTTACATTGCGAAAAATTCGTATTATTTTAAGAAACGTAATAGAACACCGATCCCGATGAAGACGCACATTTTGATATATCATTTGTCCTACAACTCTTCTAGTTGTAGGACTAGTAGCCAATCGAAAATGTGTCCGGAAGATGAATAATAAGAAAAAATCCACAGTATAACAATAGTGGTCCCTTCAGCTTTAGCTGTAGGGGCCAGTGCTCGGTGCGATTGCCCCGTGGCACTAATTAATATTTGGCATGCTATTAGACGTATGTCTAATAGCATTTTCTAACATTTAAGCTCAAGAAACATTTTGAAAACTGATGTCAGTGAGGCTACTGCTCATATTTAAAAAAGCAATGCACAGTTAACATGATTGATGTTGAAATCACTTTATTCACTTTACATGACACATTTATTACAGTAAAGCACTCTGAGTTTAGTTGGAGGACATGGTGCTCCTGATCCAGGAGTTGTAGTTGCACACCTTGGCGTAGACGCCAGGTTTGTTCTTCTGGGCGCAGCGGTACCCCCAGGACACGACGCCCTGCAGCTGGCCGCCGCACACCACCGGGCCGCCGGAGTCGCCCTGACACAAAACATCTGGATCAGCTACTGGCCAAGTATTACAGCGAGTCAGAAGGATGCTCTCCTGTTCCCATACCTGGCATGAGTCCTTGCCTCCATCCAGGAACCCAGCGCAGAACATGTTGGAGGTGATCTGGCCCGGGTAGGCGCTCCTGCAGCTGCTGTCGCTGAGGATGGGGGCGTCCAGGCAGAACAATTGGTCGGGGTAGAAGGCTGAGGGGACAGGAGAGCAGGTCTGGGTTAGTAGGACTTGGGGACATGTCTCATGGACATGTCTCATGGACCGGTCTCATCCAGGGGCGTTGCTGGCGGTACACTTACCGCCGGAGGGGTTGATGTTTCCCCATCCGGAGATCAGGCAGCGGGTGCCGGAGCCGGCGCAGCTGGAGGGCAGGGACACGGTGCGGACGTAGCTGTTCAGGGTGGCGGGCTTGCTCAGCTTGATCAGCATGATGTCATTGTCAAAGTTACGGCTGTTGTATCTGGGGTGCTTGATCACCTTCACAGAGCTGATGAACTGCTCTGTGCCCTCGCTGACGGCGATGTTGTGCTCTCCCAGACGCACCTGCATGCGGCTGTGGGAGGAAGGTTGAAAACATTTTAAATCCAACTATAACCTGCAGTCAGAAGGGAAAGTGTGAGGAGGTTTTGAGTTTTAAGGTTAAAGAGATGTGTGATCTTCTGACTCACGACTTGTAGCAGTGAGCAGCAGACACCACCCAGGTGCTGGAGATGAGGGAACCGCCGCAGAAGTGGTAGCCGATGTTGAGGGACACCTGGTAGGCTGCAGAGTGCTTCCTGCACTCATATCCTCCCACGATCTTGTCCCCCTCATCCTCCAGAGGAGCGGCGACTGATGCAGAACATAATGCAGTCGGGTTGACTGGTGTTAAAAACGTGTTGCCATTAAAACATCCAGATCTTCAGTTTACTGAACAGTTATCGGAACAGTACAGGTAATAGCATTCAAGCTATCTTATAGTGTCATATTTACTGTGGTAATACAAATTAAAATATTCCTCTGAGTACTTTACAGCTCTTCAGTTGTTGTACTTACATGCCACTGCGAACAGCGCCAGGAGAATGAAAGCCTTCATGGTGTGGCTGAGACATGCGGTCTCCTGTCGGCCCTTTTATAGCCCAACCCAACCCCTCACTATCTCTGACCAAGGACACGCATGTCCGCTTTTCAAATAGTGACATGTGTGTGAAATCACATCTGGCCGGTGATGGACACCGTTGGTTTTGAATCCTAGGAACTATGTTGGCAGTTGTACACCAATACACTTTCTCCACTGATGAAACAATTTGCATTCATTCATTTTAACATTATTACAAATTAGATTGAATTCTCAGACCGGTTACGAACAACGGCCATTGATTTTAACTTGTATTTTGTAACATTACTGCATTATTTAAAGGGGAAAAAGCTTATATTCACATTGTTTTTTTTGCATCGGTATTTATTAGCAGATGGTTAGCATGGTAGTTGCTTTAGAGTTGAGTTTTTAGGGTAACAATGTGATTTTAACAGATTACCTTATTTTTAAATAACATGTCTTCATAACATGTCTTCATGTTTAGTTTTCAACATGGTCTGAAACAAACTCAAGTTTATCTGAGAGTCCAAACGCTTGCAGTGGAAAGAGTGTCTTACTATATCAAACATTAATTAATATTTGGCATTCATGTATAATATCCATCCATCCATCCATCTTCTACCACTTATCCGGGGTCGGGTCGCGGGGCAGCAGCCTAATCAGGGAAGCCCAGACTTCCCTTTCCCCAGCTACTTCGTCCAGCTCTTCCTGGGGGATCCTGAGGCATTCCCAGGCCAGCCGAGAGACATAGTCTCTCCAGCGTGTCCTGGGTCTTCCCTGGGGTCTCCTACCAGTGGGACATGCCCTGAACACCTCCCCAGGGAGGCGTCCGGGAGGCATCCTAACTAGATGCCCGCCTCATCTGGCTCCTCTCAACGTAGCGGAGGAGTAGCGGGTCTACTCCGAGCTCCTCCCGGATGACCGAGCTTCTCACCCTATCTCTAAGGGAGAGCCCAGCCACCCTGCGGAGGAAGCTCATTTCGGCCGCTTGTACCCGCGATCTTGTTCTTTCGGTCATTACCCAAAGCTCCTGACCATAGGTGAGGGCAGGAACGAAGATCGACTGGTAAATCGAGAGCTTTGCCTTTCGGCTCAGCTCCCTCTTCACCACGACGGATCCGTGCAGAGTCCGCATTACTGCAGACGCCGCACCGATCCGCCTGTCGATCTCCCGCTCCATCATCCCCTCACTCGTGAACAAGACCCCGAGGTACTTGAACTCCTCCACTTGGGGCAGGATCTCATCCCCGACCCGGAGAGTGCACTCCACCCTTTTCCGGTTGAGGAACATGGACTTGGATTTGGAGGTGCTGATTCTCATCCCGGCCGCTTCACACTCGGCTGCGAACCCGTCCAGCGAGAGTTGGAGGTCACGGTCTGATGAAGCCAACAGGACCACATCATCCGTAAAAAGCAGAGACCCAATCCTGAGGTCACCAAACCGGACCCCCTCAACGCCCTGGCTGCGCCTAGAAATCCTGTCCATAAAAATGATGAACAGGATCGGTGACAAAGGGCAGCCCTGGCGGAGTCCAACCCTCACTGGAAACAAGTCTGACTTATTACCGGCAATGCGGACCAAGCTCTGACACCGGTCATACAGGGAACGGACAGCCCTTATTAGGGGGTCCGATACCCCGTACTCCCGGAGAACCCCCCACAGGACTCCCCGAGGGACACGGTCGAATGCCTTCTCCAAGTCCACAAAGCACATGTGGACTGGTTGGGCAAACTCCCATGCACCCTCAAGGATCCTGCAGAGGGTGTAGAGCTGGTCTACTATTCCATGGCCTGGACGAAAACCACATTGCTCCTCCTGAATCCGAGGTTCGACTATCCAACGGACCCTCCTCTCCAGCACCCCTGAATAGACCTTACCAGGGAGGCTGAGGAGTGTGATCCCCCTATAGTTGGAACACACCCTCCGGTCCCCCTTCTTAAAAAGAGGGACCACCACCCCAGTCTGCCAATCCAGGGGCACTGCCCCCGATGTCCATGCGATGCTGCAGAGTTGTGTCAACCAAGACAGCCCCACAACATCCAGGGCCTTAAGGACCTCCGGGCGGACCTCATCCACCCCCGGGGCCCTGCCACTGAGGAGCTTCCTGACCACCTCGGCAACCTCAGCCCCAGAGATAGGAGGGCCCACACCCGAGTCCCCAGGCCCTGCTTCCTTACCGGAAGGCGTGTCGGTGGGATTGAGGAGGTCTTCGAAGTATTCCTTCCACCGATCCACAACGTCCCGAGTCGAGGTCAGCAGCGCACCGTCTCCACCATACACAGTGTTGACGATGCACTGCTTCCCCCTCCTGAGACGCCAGATGGTGGTCCAGAACCTCTTCGAAGCCGTCCGGAAGTCGTTCTCCATGGCCTCACCGAACTCCTCCCATGTCCGGGTTTTTGCCTCAGTAACCGCCACAGCTGCACTCCGCTTGGCCTGCCGGTATGCATATATAATGTATAATATATTTCACATATTAGCGGTCATAATATTCATACTGTGGACCGCATACCTTTTGTAGGACAATGTATATTATTAGTATTTCTAAAAGGTGAATTATTCATGTCTTCTCATGGATTATTATATTTTTTGTCAAATATGCACTATTGACATATTTCTGATTAGATGTTTGTTTTTCATTGATTTTTATTTTGGCTCTAGGCTGCTGTGATTGTGAGTTTAATTTGGAGGTATTGCATTGGCAATACTTAATATTAGGTTCATTATTAACTTATTTTAATGCAACCTTCCTATTTTGACTGAATTGTGTTTTTTCCATCTTGCAGGTCATAATTTCGCCTCATTTACAATTTGTTTGGTAAAATCGTTTTTGAGGGTTTTAATAATAATCATCAAAGCGATTGGATCGTTTTCTCTCATCTGATTTTACATTCATGTCTTATAATAGGAAACATTGCTTTCACAATATAGCATATCTTTAATTACGTAACTCCCTCAGCCTACATGTGATGTAGGCCTACTTTTTATTTAAACTGGTGTTTTCATTTACATCTCATGTTTATTATTGTATTATTATATCTTGCTGAAAGCATGTTGGTCCTGAATGGTCCCAGTATGCGGTAATATTACACTTCTTTACCATTATTACATCATTATTACCGTCAACACATCAAAACCATGTTTTATAAATGTGTTTTATTGTGTTCAATATATATCTTTCTTTATTGAAAGAATAACTAATTTGAGTTACTGACGTATGTCTAATGGCATTTTCTAACATTTAAGCTCAAGAAACATTTTGAAAACTGATGTCAGTGAGGCTACTGCTCATATTTAAAAAAGCAATGCACAGTTAACATGATTGATGTTGAAATCACTTTATTCACTTTACATGACACATTTATTACAGTAAAGCACTCTGAGTTTAGTTGGAGGACATGGTGCTCCTGATCCAGGAGTTGTAGTTGCACACCTTGGCGTAGACGCCAGGTCTGTTCCTCTGGGCGCAGCCGTACCCCCAGGACACGAACGCCCTGCAGCTGGCCGCCGCACACCACCGGGCCGCCGGAGTCGCCCTGACACAAAACATCTGGATCAGCTACTGGCCAAGCATTACAGCGAGTCAGAAGGATGAAGGATGCTCTCCTGTTCCCATACCTGGCATGAGTCCTTGCCTCCATCCAGGAACCCAGCGCAGAACATGTTGGAGGTGATCTGGCCCGGGTAGGCGCTCCTGCAGCTGCTGTCGCTGAGGATGGGGGCGTCCAGGCACATCAGGCGGTCGGGGTAGTAGGCTGAGGGGACAGGAGAGCAGGTCTGGGTTAGTAGGACTTGGGGACATGTCTCATGGACATGTCTCATGGACCGGTCTCATCCAGGGGCGTTGCTGGCGGTGCACTTACAGCCGGAGGGGCTGGTGTTTCCCCATCCGGAGATCAGGCAGCGGGTGCCGGAGCCGGCGCAGCTGGAGGGCAGGGACACGGTGCGGACGTAGCTGTTCAGGGTGGCGGGCTTGCTCAGCTTGATCAGCATGATGTCGTTGTCAAGGTTACGGCTGCTGTATCTGGGGTGCTTGATCACCTTCGCAGAGCTGATGAACTGCTCTGTGCCCTCGCTGACGGCGATGTTGTGCTCTCCCAGACGCACCTGAATGCGGCTGTGGGAGGAAGGTTGAAAACATTTTAAATCCAACTATAACCTGCAGTCAGGAGGGGAAAGTGTGAGGAGGTTTTGAGTTTTAAGGTTAAAGAGATGTGTGATCTTCTGACTCACGACTTGTAGCAGTGAGCAGCAGACACCACCCAGGTGCTGGAGATGAGGGAACCGCCGCAGAAGTGGTAGCCGGAGGTGAGGGACACCTGGTAGGCTGCAGAGTGCTTCCTGCACTCATATCCTCCCACGATCTTGTCCCCCTCATCCTCCAGAGGAGCGGCGACTTCAATACAACACAGGAAGGATTTTAGCACCAAGATCAATAAAAACATTAATACAATATGGTTTAAAAAGTACACAAAAACGAGAACTTACAGGCCACAGCAAAAAGAGCGAATAAGATGAAGTACTTCATGTTTGCTTGGTGGAGCTGCTAGCAGCTCGCGGGTCTTATATACCCAACCGGTTCCTTATCCATCTTATCAGCCCAGCGTGGGAAGATGAACATGAGGCCCATCTGCTGGCACTTTTCCACATGTAATCCTCTTCAAGTGGAAACAGCACCAAACAGGTTTTTTTAAGGAATCAGTAAAAGTACAAAGCATATATATGTACTTTTAATAAATAAATACAAAGGTCTGGAGTGGACATCACCAACTATTAACCCAGGATCTGAAATGTAACGGAGGCTTGAAACTCTTCTAGTGAACTCCTACTGATAGAGATGTACTGTTACTGCACTTTCTGCTGACTAATGGACTTATTGCTGAATGCCCTCAATGTAAATGTAATGTAAATGTAAATGTAATGTAAATGTAATTTAAATCTAAATGTAATGTAAATGTAATGTAAATCTAAATCTAAATGTAATGTAAATGTAATGTAAATCTAAATGTAATGTAAATGTAATGTAAATCTAAATCTAAATGTAATGTAAATCTAAATGTAATGTAAATCTAAATGTAATGTAATGTAATGTAATGTAAATGTCAGAAGGAGCTTGCAGTGTAGATGTATGTGGAGGTGTGTTCAACACAAGAGCCCATTTAAAACCAATCTTTTATACAATTATAAAACCAATCTTTTATACAATTATAAAACCAATCTTTTATACAATTATAAAACCAATATTTTATACAATTATAAAACCAATCTTTTATACAATTATAAAACCAATCTTTTATACAATTATAAAACCAATCTACCAATCTTTTATACAATTATAAAACCAATCTAACAACTAAACCCTCAACAGAAGGATGATTGACAGTTTGGCTTGATTTGGCCCGTCGCTGACTTGAAGACAACTAGTTGAGGGATAACTTAGTTATATAACATATAGTTGAGGGATAACTTAGTAATATAACATATAGTTGAGGGATAACTTAGTAATATAACATATAGTTGAGGGATAACTTAGTAATATAACATGTAGTTGAGGGATAACTTAGTAATATAACATATAGTTGAGGGATAACTTAGTTATATAACATATAGTTGAGGGATAACTTAGTTATATAACATATAGTTGAGGGATAACTTAGTTATATAACATATAGTTGAGGGATAACTTAGTTATATAACATATAGTTGAGGGATAACTTAGTTATATAACATATAGTTGAGGATTAACTTAGTTATATAACATATAGTTGAGGATAACTTAGTTATATAACATATAGTTGAGGGATAACTTAGTTATATAACATATAGTTGAGGGATAACTTAGTTATATAACATATAGTTGAGGGATAACTTAGTTATATAACATATAGTTGAGGGATAACTTAGTTATATAACATATAGTTGAGGGATAACTTAGTAATATAACATATAGTTGAGGGATAACTTAGTAATATAACATATAGTTGAGGGATAACTTAGTAATATAACATGTAGTTGAGGATAACTTAGTTATATAACATATAGTTGAGGGATAACTTAGTTATATAACATATAGTTGAGGGATAACTTAGTTATATAACATATAGTTGAGGGATAACTTAGTTATATAACATATAGTTGAGGGATAACTTAGTTATATAACATATAGTTGATGATTAGTTATTTTAGTTAACGTTCAGTTGCATCTTGAATGTCCCCCCTTGGTGACGTCAATCGCAAGCGACCGTGTTCTGTTTTGGCAGAGGAGCGAACAGCTGCACCAAATGTGTTTTTGTTTTGCTTCTCGTCCTCCTCGAGGTGAGCGTCACGCGGCGTTTCTAACCGATATCTGTATTATTGATTACTAATCATTTCTGGTGATCAGTTTTAGTAGCGACGGTTTCCTCCGCGCTGCCGACTGATCTGCAGAGTCAGCTGCGCGTCTGCGGGATGCGCAACCATTGCGGATAAAAACGTCTCACTGCGACAAACTGCTGAGTGGTGGAGACTCTCCTCACCTTAGATACTGACCATGTCGTGGAGATACTGACCATGTCATGGAGATACTGACCATGTCATGGAGATACTGACCATGTCATGGAGATACTGACCATGTCATGGAGATACTGACCATGTCATGGAGATACTGACCTGTCATGGAGATACTGACCTGTCATGGAGATACTGACCATGTCATGGAGATACTGACCTGTCATGGAGATACTGACCATGTCATGGAGATACTGACCATGTCATGGAGATACTGACCATGTCTTGTTTTACTGACCATGTCATGGAGATACTGACCTGTCATGGAGATACTGACCATGTCATGGAGATACTGACCATGTCATGGAGATACTGACCCTGTCATGGAGATACTGACCATGTCATGGAGATACTGACCATGTCTTGGAGATACTGACCTGTCATGGAGATACTGACCATGTCATGGAGATACTGACCATGTCTTGGAGATACTGACCATGTCATGGAGATACTGACCATGTCTTGTTTTACTGACCATGTCATGGAGATACTGACCATGTCTTGGAGATACTGACCTGTCATGGAGATACTGACCATGTCTTGTTTTACTGACCATGTCATGGAGATACTGACCATGTCATGGAGATACTGACCATGTCATGGAGATACTGACCATGTCTTGTTTTACTGACCATGTCATGGAGATACTGACCATGTCATGGAGATACTGACCTGTCATGGAGATACTGACCATGTCATGGAGATACTGACCATGTCATGGAGATACTGACCATGTCATGGAGATACTGACCTGTCATGGAGATACTGACCATGTCATGGAGATACTGACCATGTCATGGAGATACTGACCATGTCATGGAGATACTGACCATGTCTTGTTTTACTGACCATGTCATGGAGATACTGACCATGTCATGGAGATACTGACCTGTCATGGAGATACTGACCATGTCATGGAGATACTGACCATGTCATGGAGATACTGACCATGTCATGGAGATACTGACCATGTCATGGAGATACTGACCTGTCATGGAGATACTGACCATGTCATGGAGATACTGACCATGTCTTGTTTTACTGACCATGTCATGGAGATACTGACCATGTCATGGAGATACTGACCATGTCTTGGAGATACTGACCTGTCATGGAGATACTGACCATGTCATGGAGATACTGACCATGTCTTGTTTTACTGACCATGTCATGGAGATGCTGACCATGTCATGGAGATGCTGACCATGTCATGGAGATACTGACCATGTCATGGAGATACTGACCATGTCATGGAGATACTGACCTGTCATGGAGATGCTGACCATGTCATGGAGATACTGACCATGTCATGGAGATACTGACCATGTCATGGAGATACTGACCATGTCTTGTTTTACTGACCATGTCATGGAGATACTGACCATGTCATGGAGATGCTGACCATGTCTTGTTTTACTGACCATGTCATGGAGATACTGACCATGTCATGGAGATACTGACCATGTCTTGTTTTACTGACCATGTCATGGAGATACTGACCATGTCTTGGAGATACTGACCATGTCATGGAGATACTGACCATGTCTTGTTTTACTGACCATGTCATGGAGATACTGACCATGTCTTGGAGATACTGACCATGTCATGGAGATGCTGACCATGTCTTGTTTTACTGACCATGTCATGGAGATACTGACCATGTCATGGAGATACTGACCATGTCATGGAGATACTGACCATGTCATGGAGATACTGACCATGTCTTGGAGATACTGACCATGTCATGGAGATACTGACCATGTCATGGAGATACTGACCATGTCATGGAGATACTGACCATGTCATGGAGATACTGACCATGTCATGGAGATACTGACCATGTCATGGAGATACTGACCATGTCTTGGAGATACTGACCATGTCATGGAGATACTGACCATGTCATGGAGATACTGACCCTGTCATGGAGATACTGACCATGTCTTGTTTTACTGACCATGTCATGGAGATACTGACCATGTCATGGAGATACTGACCATGTCTTGGAGATACTGACTATGTCATGGAGATACTGACCATGTCATGGAGATACTGACCATGTCATGGAGATACTGACCATGTCTTGTTTTACTGACCATGTCTTGTTTTACTGACCATGTCATGGAGATACTGACCATGTCATGGAGATACTGACCCTGTCATGGAGATACTGACCCTGTCATGGAGATACTGACCATGTCTTGGAGATACTGACCATGTCATGGAGATACTGACCATGTCATGGAGATACTGACCATGTCATGGAGATACTGACCATGTCATGGAGATACTGACCATGTCATGGAGATACTGACCATGTCTTGTTTTCTGTATTGCAGTGATCCCGCCGGTCCACTTCTCCTGGAGATCTGCTGAGGAGTTGATGAACTTTATATCTGTTACCTATCGGACCATTTAGAGATTTAAAGCTCAGCAACATTCCGACGATGTTCCTCGATTGGCCGAATTTGATATTCGCTCAAAGTGGATTAGTATTGCCCAACGTCGAGTTGAAGCACGATGAAGATGAGAGGATGTTCGGTTATTCCTAAGCGGTATGCGAATATGAGCGCAGCACAGTAACTCGTATGTTCCTGCACATGTGAACATGGTTTACATAGCGGTGCTCGTTTACATAGAAGTCAGTTAGTTCACATTAATGGCGCAGACGTCAGGAAGCGGCCGTCCGGCGGGTTCCTCTGCCCCACGCGCCTGACCCATGAGCGAGTATTACGAGGAGGGGGGGCTGCTGTACGAGCACTCGCCTCCGGTGCACATTAAGGTGGAGTCTCCCGGGGGCCCCTTCGGCGGGGGGGTCTCCGAAGATGGCTTCCCCCGGGAGGAGGACGACTCGGAGGGCAGCTGTGACCAGAGCGGCGCGCCGCCCGGCGGACTCCCCTTCAACGTGGTGGTGGTGCATCCCAACATCATGGCGCCGGGGATGTCCTCGGACGAACTCATGTCTATCGAACAAAGTGAGCACAACCAACAGGACTCCGTGTTTATGAGATAATCCTCCTACCAATTAAGGAAATGGTCAGAAGAGATATTGGGAGTTATTTGCACATTTGACCTTTTATTTAATTTTTCCGACTCCACTTCTGTTCTTCGCAGGCAGAGGGATGTCCGCTGCCCTGGCGGCCGGCGGTGCGAGTAAGAGGAAGAGTCGCTTCAGCGGCGCGGAGCTGGAGGTGCTGGTGTCCGAGGTGACGCGCTGCGAGGGCGAGCTGTTCGGTCCCGCCGGGAGGCTGCGGCGCCGCGAGCGCGAGCGCATCTGGGCGGGGATCCTGGAGAGGGTGAACAGCGTGTCCAGAGTCCCGCGGACGCTGCGGGAGGTGAAGAAGAGATGGGATGACCTGAAGAGACGAAACGGTGGGAGACTGGCGGACGCCCGCCACCGCAGCTGTTACCTGCCCTCCGGCAGGGGGGCTGCGATCCTCGCAAGACCTTCTCAGTCTCAGTCCAGCCCTCGGCTCCAGCAGGCCGGACAGAAGCCGAGCTCCAGACCCAAGTCTAGTTTCTCATGCTTGACCGACTCTGAAGCAGGTAGGACCCGGCAGGAGAGCCTTGGACCGGCCGTGTCACTCAAACATTAGGATTGTGTTGTTTACCCTCCAATGACATCACAAGTGGGAGTGTCCACTCAGACGTATGATGGATAGATCAGCCTACCAGCCCACCCAGTGGACCGTACCAACTGGTAGGCTGCTCTATTTATCGTACATCTGGGTGGACACTCCCACTTGTGATGTCATTAGAGCAGGGGTGTCAAACGTACGGCCCGCGGGCCAGAACCGGCCCGCCAAAGGGTCCAATCCGGCCCACTGGATGACTTTGCAAAGTGTGAAAATTTTTAGTTTTAAATGGTTTGTAAGGCAGGGGATAACTCAACCTCTTCCTCAATAGCTTTCACTTTAGTTGGTGTGGTGATGCCAGCATTACTACACAGGACTGGAAATGTATGGAAAATTAAAATAATTTCTAGATCTCGACAAGTTGTTCAAATCATAAAGAAGTAAAATACAGAACGCAGTTGCATTATACAGTAAGTAACTTAATTAACTATGTTTTGTGCCTTTGTAGAGCCACTGTGATCTGTAAATTGTAATGCACATGTAATGACATCATAAGACATCTCAGGACGTTTTCAAAATGTACTTGTTCTATTGACACTAAAAGAAATGGATATGAATAACCTATAAATAACAACACCTCCACATGTTTCAAGTTTTACTGGTCTGGCCCACTTGAGATCAAATTGGGCTGTGTGTGGCCCATGAACTACCATGAGTTTGACACCCCTGCATTAGAGGGTAGCTTTGGACATGGCTTGTAATGGATAATCAACATCACACCTGGTGACCTTCAAGATCCACGAGTTATGATCTAACGATCTGTAGCTGGGGAATATTTGTGTTGTTTTTTATGTTTCAGTTGGTCCCGGGGACGCAGCCGAGCGAGACGGTCTGGAGAAGGAGGAGGAGGACAACGTGGAGCGGGAGCTGGGAGACCCGGACTGCGAGGGCACAGAACACAGCATGGAGGACAAACTGGGGCTGGGACTCAGTCTGGGCATCGGACCCCCGCCTCCCTCGGAACGATGGCTGCCGCCGTCGCCGCTCTACAGCGCGCCGTTCCTCAACGGCAGCCCGCAGCCCAGCCCGCCGCCGTCGCTCGGCGCGCCGCAGGGTCCGCTGGAGGCGCAGCCGCGCGGCTCCTGGCTGGAGGACGAGCTGCGCGGCCTGGGAGACGCGGCGGCGGCGCTGGGGGAGCGGGTGGAGAAGAGCCTGGTGGAGTTTGGGGAAGGGTTTAGACGCGACATGAGGACACTGGTGGCCTCCCAGGAGATGTTGGCGTCCAGCCTGCAGCAAAACAATATCCTCCTGCAGAGACTTCTGGGAGTCCTCGAGTCGCAGCAGCAAACGCCGCCACCAGCGCAGCGCGTGCAGCAGCCGCAGCTGCAGCCGCAGCCGCAGCAGCCGCAGCAGTCGGCTCCACAGTCACAACCACACCCATCATCTCAACAAGATCAGCCTCTCCAACCACCGGAAACACGGCAAACCCCAGTAGATCCTCCACAACACTCACAAGATGTTCAGCATCAGCACTTGCATGTAGCAAAACCACAGTCGCAGTACAACCAGCCGACGCCGCAGCCGCAGCCGCAGCCGAAGCCTTTCCCACACCCGACTGATCAGTCGGCGGCGGATCCCCAATCCTCTCCTGCGGACGCTCGCGATGCTTTTCATCGTGAGCGTCCGGCGGTGGCGAACGGGTCGGCCCCGAGGCCGAGGCGAGGCAGGACTGTAGAGCATAGACGTAGGAGACGGCGTTGAGAAACAGGAAACTGCACCGAGGGTATTTATCCACCGTCTCAAATTTCTACCTTGAATTTATTGGTATTTTACTCACTGTATCTATGAAATACGATGAATGCTTATTTCCAACCCCAATTGTTTTACTTTTAACAGATGTGCAAAGTGAAACCGATCAGTATGAAATTAAAATGCAATTCTGTCCCGGGAGGCTCTGTGTGTGCCTCCAGACGAGACACAGGTTGGGGTTTGTCTGAAGGGTGGAGGACATCCCGGCGCCCGGTGTCTCGCGTCTCCACCTTCTGAATGCTGTAGATAGACATGCGTAACACTGTCATGTATTGAACATGGAGGTACAGATAGAATATTGTTAATAAATATATGCCTGTGATTTGTTAACTGTGTAATATCAACTTTCCTCCACAAAATAACCTCCGAGTTGTCCCATGCTTGTGTAAGGGTGATGGAGCCAGCCTCCACCTCCAGGGCTGAGGTGGAGGTGCAGGTGGAGGTGCTCGTCATGTCTGTGTTGCATGCAGGACTCTCAGTGTGCACGTGGGTCGCTGGACAGTCTCTGCCTTCGACGTCGCCCAGTTTTTATTTTGTAAATATCCGCCGCAGTATATCAATGAAACTGTAATAAAGTGAAGTATTTATCCACCGCCCGCCCGCCGCTGCGTCTCTTCTCCGTGTCGCGGCAGTGAAAGAGTTAAACGCGTCCGGTGACGTCAGCAGGTGAACCAGCAGCCAATCAGCGCCGCGGCCGCAGCGGGAAGGCGCAGCTAAGCGCTAACGCTACATGCTAACGCTACCGCCGGCTAGCGGACAGGACGACCCATGGGAAACATGGCCGCCGTGGACGCGTCTCACGGCCCCTCGCAGCGCGGTCCCGTCGCGGAGGAGGACGCGGAGGCCGCGGGTCCGGCGGGTCCGCGCGGGTCCGGGCGTCCCGCGGCGCAGGGAGACCGACCGACCGGCGGAGAGCTGGCGGAGAGCCGGGGAGAGCCGCGGGACGGTGCGGCTAGCGGTGCTGCTAGCGGTGCGGCTAGCGGTGATGCTAGCGGTGCTAACCCCGCTGAGCCTGTCGGCGAACCACAAGCTGAGGCTGACAACATGGTAGACCCTCTGGATCCTCCGGTACCACCAGGACTACTGGATCCTCCAGGACTACCGGACCCTCTGGATCCTCCAGGACTACCGGACCCTCTGGATCCTCCAGAACTACCGGACCCTCTGGATCCTCCAGGATTACCGGACCCTCTGGATCCTCCAGGACTACTGGACCCTCTGGATCCTCCAGAACTACCGGACCCTCTACCGGACCCTCTGGATCCTCCAGGATTACCGGACCCTCTGGATCCTCCAGGACTACTGGATCCTCCAGAACTACCGGACCCTCTACCGGACCCTCTGGATCCTCCGGTACCATCAGACCCTCTGGATCCTCCGGTACCACCAGACCCTCTGGATCCTCTGGTACCATCAGACCCTCTGGATCCTCCAGGAACACCAGACCCTCTGGATCCTCCAGGACTACCAGACCCTCTGGATCCTCCAGGACTACCAGACCCTCTGGATCCTCCAGGACTACCAGACCCTCTGGATCCTCCAGTACCACCAGACCCTCTGGATCCTCCAGTACCACCAGACCCTCAGGATCCTCCAGGACTACCAGACAACATTAAGCCTCCAGAGGACCAGTGTGGTATGCTACCATCATGCATTATAGCATTAGCTCTCACTGTGACTTTACTCCAGTAATGTATTTAACATTTATATTCACATTATGGGAATGCATTAACATAAGATAAACTCATTAACATAAGATAAACTCATTAACATAAGATAAACACATTAACATAAGATAAACTCATTAACATAAGATACACACATTAACATAAGGTATAAACACATTAACATAAGATAAACTCATTAACATAAGATAAACTCATTAACATAAGATAAACTCATTAACATAACGTATAAACACATTAACATAAGATACACACATTAACATAAGATAAACACATTAACATAAGATAAACTCATTAACATAAGATACACTCATTAACATAAGATAAACACATTAACATAAGGTATAAACACATTAACATAACGTATAAACACATTAACATAACGTATAAACACATTAACATAAGATAAACACATTAACATAAGAAACACATTAACATAACGTATAAACACATTAACATAAGATAACACATTAACATAAGGTATAAACACATTAACATAAGATAAACTCATTAACATAAGATAAACACATTAACATAAGATAAACTCATTAACATAAGATAAACACATTAACATAAGATAAACACATTAACATAAGAAACACATTAACATAAGATAAACACATTAACATAAGA
Organism: Merluccius polli; assembly: GCA_030340625.1. Lineage (NCBI taxonomy): Eukaryota > Metazoa > Chordata > Actinopteri > Gadiformes > Merlucciidae > Merluccius > Merluccius polli. The sequence continues at coordinate 92,764 of JAOPHQ010000895.1, forward strand.
TAAACACATTAACATAAGAAACACATTAACATAAGATAAACACATTAACATAAGGTCAATAAAAGGTGTAAAATACAGGACTGTGACGTCCCAGATAACCTGATCATTAGCATGGCTGCACCTCTAGGTCTCCAGCTCCATATATATCTATATATATAGAGATATATATAGATATATAGATATATAGATATATATATAGATATATAACATCAGTATATATGTGCAGGTGTTTCATCAGGGAGGTGAACTGGTGAACCTCTACAAAGTGCATGTGTTTCATCAGAGAGGTGAACTGGTGAACAGGTGTTGCCAGTACCTTCCTCAATGTGAGGGGCCACTTGATCGTTGATTGTTTTTCCATTTCATAAGCAGCTATTTCCAAAATAACGTAACTTGTAATTTTACATTTTTCTTTTTAACTCTAAAGAAGTTGAACAAAACGGGCCAACAGAAAATTAGGAATGATTGAATGAAAATGAAAGTAAAGAAGTTGCATATAACGAACTGGCCAAGTAATTATATCAGTGAAGGCAAAACAAAGATATGGTTGACCACAACACACTGGGCTTCTGATTGGCCGTCTCAATGTATGGAACAAAACCTCTTGTCCTCCTTGTCTTGTCCTCAGCTCTGTTCCTCTGTAACACACACACACACACACACACCATACTAACTTTTAGCCTAGTTCTTGTTTGTTTAATCAACAGGAACGTGTAGTCTGGCACTAATAAAAAAGGTACAGTAACGGCACACACTTAATTTCCAAAATAAATGGTGGCAGTCTTGAGCTCTGTATTATAGCAGAGACAATAATGTCAGCATTCCAGGTTGAGGACTGTCATTTACCTTCACGCCGTTGGGCTGCAAAAACGGTATTAAATTGTATTCTAAGTTTTAAATGTAACTGATTGAAACCTGCAGAGACCCTGGACAGTGAAGTTAATCAAATGCTCTGTTTCTTTTCAGACCACAAGGATAACTTTACCAAACCTATGCTGCAGCCTGATGAACTTGCTATGGATATATCTGATGCAGATGGGGACAAAACCAAGGACTACACTGGTGAAAAGAGCCCAGAGAATGATGCATTGAATGGGCTGGAGGTGGACATTGGTGGAAAAGAAGGAATTGGAAATGGTGTGGACAGCAAAACTGGTCATAAAGATGATGCAGTAAGGAAACATAAAAAGTCGAGTCTGCAGTGCAAGGACTGTGGAAAGAGGTTTAATCGCAGAGAGACCTTGAATCTTCACCGTCACTTCCATGCACACAATGACCCCGCACCCCTTACCTGCAAAGAATGCCATCTGACCTTTCAGGACCGTAGCAGTTTCATTAAACACAGAAAGGCACACAAAGAGAAGGAGCAACACATTTTAGGTTCAAATAAGGAAAAAATAATAAAACCCAGTGAGGTCAGACGGTTCACATGTGCACATTGTGGGAAACGGTTCTCAACAGTAGAGAAACTGAGGGGCCACAATTGCAACTCATTTCCAGATAAGCCTTACCGCTGTCCCCTGTGTCGCAGAGAGTTCCAGTTCAAGGTGGCCGTCCCGAAGCACATGCAGACCCACTCACTTGATAATATCTTCCAATGCCAAGAGTGCAACCAACATTTCTCTGATGGCATCGCTTTCCGCTCCCATCAGAGATGTCATGCTGCCCTCAAACCATACGAATGTCCTGAGTGCGGTATGGTGTTCAAACATTATTCAGTCATGGAAGACCACCGTCGTAAGCACACACAAAACATGCCTTCCCACCAGTGTAATATCTGTGGAAAGACCTTCAAGTATAGCAGTCTTCTACATCAGCACCATTATCTCCACACAGGTCAGAAACCATTCTGCTGCCCAGAATGTGGTAAGAAATTTGCCTTTGCCCAAAATATGAAGGCCCATTACCGCCAGCATAGACCATCCACCACTACCCCTCTCGTGCCTCCTGACCAGCCCAGCAAACAAGACCCAGTGCCTACACATGAACCTGCCAATAGACTGGGGAAGGAGAACACAGACCAGAGTGCTTATAACTGTCCTCTGTGCCCCCTGAAGTTTGACATTCCGGCCAACCTGAGAGCCCATATGCTCATTCATGAGGCAGAGTATGAGAAACTGGAAAACGCGCATGCAAAGGAGACCGAAACTATTAACATGGAAAGGGGCGAAACTATTAACGTGGAAAGGGGCGAAACTATTAACGTGGAAAGGGGCTACAACTGCCCTCAGTGTCCAAGTATTTTCCATAATAAGCTTAGTTATTATGGACATTTGTTAAAAGCCCACAAGTTTGAAACTCAATATTTAGAGCAGGTGTCTGCTGAGGGACGAGGGACGAAAGACCTGGGACGAAATATCGATGGTCATAGTATGTCACACAAGTGTCCACAGTGCAGCAAAACGTTCCACCATCGCTCGGTGTTAGAGTCTCACATGCGTGTTCATTCCAAGGACAAGAAACACCCATGCAAGGTGTGTGGCAAATCATTTAGATGCAACAGCTATCTGCAGCAGCATTTGACCATCCACACAGGCGAGAAGCCTCATAAATGTCCAGATTGTGGTAAAGAATTTGCCTTCCTTCAGAACATGAAGACTCATCTAAAGTTGCATCTGGCAAAACCATTCCGTTGTGGTCGCTGCCGCAACGCTTACACTGATGAGGCCCAACTTAAACAACACATGTTGTCACACAAAGGCATCAAACGACATCGGTGTCACCTTTGTGACAGGAGTTTTTCATTACCATGTATGCTCAATGATCACATTAACGCTCATAAAGGATTGAGACCTTATCGCTGCGCTGAGTGCGATAAAAGCTTCTCTTGGTTAAGCAGCCTTTTTGTACATCAGAAAACTCATAAAATTAGATCAGCATCCAGTCCAGGGAGGGCATCATCCATGGTGGCTCCTCAACAGCCAAGAGACACTGAAAAGCGCCAAAATGCATTCCAAACACAAGCTCCTATGTCAGCCCAAACAGAAACAAAAGTCAAACAGACGGAGCTATGCTTGTCAGAGAGTCGTCCTCCTCCAGTCCAATGGAAGGTGGATGGAGGTGAGGTATTGCCTGTTTCGTTGGCTCAGAAGACGAATCAGCCTCAAGTGCTCACACAGTTTGATGTCTCACCGCAAATCCACCACAGCCAATTGAAGTCCCTTTCTGACCCTAGTTCAGTTCCCAGTTTGGAGACATCAGACATGAAAGAGAGCTCAATTTTGATTTCTGGTTCCCTTCAAACAGTTATGCCCAAAACAGTCACTCCATCTATAGTTAGCATGGTAGAGAAACACAAGCAAGCCCAACCCGAGATGTGGAGAGCCATGTCCACTTCAACTGCGATGGCCTCGAGTAGCTCTTCGTCGCATCACTTTCCTGTCTCTTCAACCTATGTGGCTGGAGCAGCACTTTGGAGCGTAAAACCTAATCCAGTAACTTCAACTTCACAGCAGGAATCCTCTACATCCCCTAAAAAAGATGACTTTAATCCACATACAGCAATTCCGACCACTGTTGGCCAGTCAGAAAAAATACAAAATGGAGGTGAGCTGCAAAAACAATGGTCCCCAAGCTTAGCAGTTGTCTCTTCTTCAGCTCAATTAGACCAAAGCAAGACTGTGTTAAGTACAACCCCTGCATCTCTGGAAGTGTGTAGCACTCTGTGGGACGTGCAGACACCCACAGGCATTCCCAAGACATCAAGCCCCTCGGACAAATTAGGTGGCAATCAAGAGTCGCAACAAAAGAAGGAGCCAGGATGGACCAATCCGACACCCCCCCAGAAAGCTGCAATGTCTCTACCGTACGAGCCTCAACAGTTTGCCCGTGGACTAGGACCTGCGGTTTGGGGTTTTCAAACGAATAATGTTCGCCCTCAAGCACTGCTCCCTGGACACATCAAACCAGGCAACGCACAGGAACTGCAGCATCAACCAATGGTAACTGGAACTCCGATTATCCTAAATCAAGCTTCTCCCTTTTTCTCACCTCCACTTGCTCCTCTTCCTCTTGCTTTGCCTGGCCCTCACTCTCTTCATTCTGTTGCTGCACTTCCAAGACCTCCATACCCAAATATTTTTTTTACACCACAGGCAGTGATGAGACCACGTATGCCCCGGACCCTGCCCCTACCTCAGCCCAGCCCACGGACCGGACCGCACAATCTGGGAGGCCGTTTGCCCGTAGCGCCAGAGGGGCTTCTACAGTGCATGATATGTGGGCACTCTCTCCCTCGGGAAATAGATCTAGAAATGCATTATCTGCAACATGCCCAGGGAGAGATTTGACATTGGGAACTGGTTTTAGTTTAGAATTTCTTTAGGTCAACATTGCTGAATATACTGTATGAACCTCTGACATCCGATTTATTGGATGAGCGTAATTTTTAAGGGACATTTTTTCTAAGTTGATTATGCACAACTTATAAAGTTGTCCATATGTGATTAAAAACATTTTACATGCACTAGAAGCTTGCAATAGAATGTGTATATGCATGTCTTCTGTTACTGATTTATTTTTTTTGTTAAAGATTTTTTTTTGACTGAATGCATTTCACTCATTTTTAATTGAAATAAATAATCATTTTGAGGAGCTAAGATGTTCTGTTGGTTTTTCGGTGGACAACTATTTACTTTTCGTTCATTTGCTATTTGGTGCTTTACTTGTCTCGTATGCGTTCCTTTGTACGCCTGCATAGTTTAAGCCGAGGTTCATTTTCTCATTAGACCCACGAAGGCGACCTCACGTCCATCCTCATTCCCGGATTGGGAATGTGGAGGTGCTTAACCCGAGGGATGTGGGATGGGGAGGTGCTTAACCCGAGGGATGTGGGATGTGGAGGTGCTTAACCCGAGGGATGTGGGATGTGGAGGTGCTTAACCCGAGGGATGTGGGATGTGGAGGTGCTTAACCCGAGGGATGTGGGATGGGGAATGTGGAGGTGCTTAACCCGAGGGATGTGGGATGGGGAATGTGGAGGTGCTTAACCCGAGGGATGTGGGATGGGGAGGTGCTTAACCCGAGGGATGTGGGATGTGGAGGTGCTTAACCCGAGGGATGTGGGATGGGGAATGTGGAGGTGCTTAACCCGAGGGATGTGGGATGGGGAATGTGGAGGTGCTTGACCCGAGGGATGTGGGATGGGGAGGTGCTTAACCCGAGGGATGTGGGATGTGGAGGTGCTTAACCCGAGGGATGTGGGATGTGGAGGTGCTTGACCCGAGGGATGTGGGATGGGGAGGTGCTTAACCCGAGGGATGTGGGATGTGGAGGTGCTTGACCCGAGGGATGTGGGATGGGGAGGTGCTTAACCCGAGGGATGTGGGATGTGGAGGTGCTTAACCCGAGGGATGTGGGATGTGGAGGTGCTTGACCCGAGGGATGGGCTGTGGTCCTACTTGTAAGATAGTCTTCATAAGGATTATGAATGATATGTCAGCATTTAGATAAACATTCAGAGGCGTATGAGCATATTTGGAGAGCAATGCATTATGGGAATACGTTTAAGTTTGATATTGATTAGTGTTAATCGCAGTTAACATGAATATAAGATATTGATATAATGAATTTACATTTAGTGGACTATTTTACTTGAGCAGCATAAACCCTTTGGCAGCTGCTGCTGTGTGTTAGAGTTAGTCTCAGCATTCATATAATACCATTCATCATATGATACTAATGCTCGTGACAACTGTAATTAAACTAGTTATAGTTATAACTAATTAAACTGGTTATGGTTATAACTAATTAAACTAGTTATGTTTATGGTTATAACTGTAATTAAACTAGTTATAGTTATGGTTATAACTAATGAAACTAGTTATGTTTATGGTTATAACTAATTAAACTAGGAAACTAGTTATAGTTATAACTAATTAAACTAGTTATGGTTATAACTAATTAAACTAGGAAACTAGTTATAGTTATAACTAATTAAACTAGTTATGGTTATAACTAATTAAACTAGTTTTAGTTATGGTTATAACTAATGAAACTAGTTATGTTTATGGTTATAACTAATTAAACTAGTTTTAGTTATGGTTATGGGATGTAGACCGCCATTCTGAACTATATGATCTCTGTTGAAGTTCGCCCGATCATCACATCGTCAGAGCAGTTCGCAAATGCAGAGCAAATAACCGCTGAGCTCTCAGGTTCGGTGGTTCCGAGGCAGGTTCGGTGGTTCTAAGGCGGGTTCGGTGGTTCTGAGGCCGGTTCGGTGGTTCTGAGGCAGGGTTCGGTGGTTCCGAGGCAGGTTCGGTGGTTCCGAGGCAGCTCGGACCACAAAGTTGGTTCGGATATGATGTAAATGTCTGCACATGCGCATTCGAAAGGCGACGCATTTTTGCTAACAACAACAGCAGCAAGCTAAGCTAAGTATGCTACCATCCCAGCCTGTATGGTACTGTCGGATGGCTGTTGTGTGCAGTTAACATCGGACTGTTTGTGTTGTTGTTGTTGTCATTATACAAAGGAAATATATATTTCAGCTTCCGCTCCACACCGAGCAGTCACCAGACTAACGACCCAACAGTAGCATTAGCTTTTAGCTGCTCCGAACAGAAGATGGCCTAGCCCCTGGTTAGCCTTGGTTAGCCCCTGGTTAGCCTTGGTTAGCCCCTGGTTAGCCTTGGTTAGCCTTGGTTAGCCCCTGGTTAGCCCCTGGTTAGCCTTGGTTAGCCCCTGGTTAGCCTTGGTTAGCCCCTGGTTAGCCTTGGTTAGCCACTGGTTAGCCCCTGGTTAGCCCTTGGTTAGCCCCTGGTTAGCCCTTGGTTAGCCCCTAGGTTAGCCCCTGGTTAGCAGCACAACGAGGCTAGCCGCCTCAGCGCGAGCCAGCGGTCCCGCGGCTTGGAGGACGCAAGATGGAGCCGCATGGCGAGGCCGGACCGGCAGCCTCCGCACTGGCGAGGCGGACCGGCAGCCTCCGCACGGCGAGGCGACCCGCAGTGAGTACCCGCATGAGGAGCACCGCGCGGCGGGCTGGGGCGGCGCGGCGGGCCGGTGTCCGCCATGCACCCCGTGGAGCTCGATGAGGCTTTCTTTCTGTACCGCTGTTGTTGTTATTGTTGTTGTTGTTGTTGTTGTTGTTGTCACGGCTAACGGCAGCGCTTCTTATTAGGCGTCGTGTAAATGAAAAAACCCACAATACAGAAGTTAAAATGTTATGTTGGTTACAGTTCTGGCTTTGGGTATAGTTTAAAATCCGAAGGAAATACAAGTTATGACTGCGGCCAAACAGTCTTATGAGCGTACTGCCACTACTGCCACGCTGCCCTTCATAAGCAGAACTGTCTCCTGAGTTAGTCCTCTTAATGGACAGTGTTGGCCTGTAATGGACCAGTGGTTCTGCAACAGTGCTGGGAAAATGTGGATATGAAAGGTCTTGGTCCAAGAACTATGCATGTGTAACATGTATTAGTATTATAATTGTAAAGTTGATTTGCAAAATGCCATTTAATGTTCTGCACACCACCTTCAGTGTGAACAGATGTGGTTCACAGGGTTGGCACACATTGACAGTATTTCAGTATTTAGGCCTATTTTGTTGCAATGCAACCGCTTTGTGTCGCTTGTCAGTGATTGTGAATTCCTCCCATAGCTGAACAACAACATCCTGGGTCATGGCATAATGGGAGATTCAGTCATACTAGTTTACAGTTCTTATTCCTAATGAAAATGGGAAATGAGGATTGAGGATTATAAGAGAGTTTAAAGTGTACATGTCTTAACTCTGACCTGGTCATCCCACCAGGCAGACTGCAGGATGCTCCTGATGTGAGGATGCTGGTCAGCGGGAGCTGCAGCTAGCCATTGTTTTCATATTCGATTAAGCTAACAATATTTTTTTTGGATAAATCATTTAGTCTAGAAAGTGTCATAAACTAATAGCAAATGCCACCAGTTACCAGAGTCCAAAGTGAGTGAATTTGCTTGCTTTATCTGACAAGCAAAGTTTTCATGTTATAATGATTCATGAACCAAGCGTTTGAATTTCTGAAGCATTAAGCAGCAAATGTTTGGTATTGTTACTTGATAAGTGATCTAAACTATTAATCGATTATAAAAAATTGATTCGGTTAATTTCCTGAGAGAGAGGGAGCTTCTTCTTGCTCACGTCTGTTTGACCTGGGACTGCTGACAGTTAATTTAATTCTCTAAGGGGTCTGTTAACTGATGTACAGCTGAAAGTTAGAGGTTGTATTTTAGTGTTTCAGTAGCAGGAGGGACCACAGCTATCTGATAATACTCAGAATCCACCCCTAGACGACCTCCAACCTGAATATATTCACCTTAGCTTTGCTTGATTAATTTAATTAAGTCAGGCCTATCTTGCTCCTATTTTCTATTTTCATTTTATTTACATAAAATGCATAATTTAAACATTTTACCTCTGCATATGGAACACTTCCTAAAGTCATTTTCTGATTATTCACATATTGCAGTGTATCTTTAATGCTTTTGGGCAGTCTTATTCATTTTTTGAGTTATAACTGATGCTTCATGCTTTAACATGTTTTATTGTTCGTTTACTTTTTTATGGTTAGTCTTTTAAAAATGGTTTTAAAAAATATTTTAAATGAATAATTATTCCTCCTGTTCCTTTGAGTTGCTCTGATCACCTTCACTATATGTTTCAATTTCCAGGGGATCGACTTTTTTGCTGTCAGGATTGTGGAGAAGATTTCCAAGAGGAGGAAGCCTACTTGGACCATCTCCATCAGCACTCCCAAGAAAACTGCCTGCATGTTGCAAAAGGCGATGGACAAAAAAACAACTCATTTGTTCAATCAAATGACTTGAATCAGAATAATTCAATGACAACAAAACAGCATGTTTATGAATGTGCTGAATGTGGGAAATCCTATGGCGTTATTGGACACTTTCTCAATCATCAACGCTCACACAAGCAAGCTCCTAAATCTGTTTTTCATGAACTTGAGCAGCTGAAGAAGAAGTCCTTTCAGTGTGAGACATGTGGGCGTAGTTATTCGCGTGCATCAGCACTTGATGCCCATCGCCGTTGTCATGAAGGGAACCTAATAAGGTCTCGGAACCAGGCGGCAGCTGATGCTTTTCGGAATGATGATCCAGTTGTGGAAAGTGAGCATACTGAAACTGAGGCCAATGAGCCACCTGAAAACCTTTTTAAATGTTCATGTGGTAAAGCCTTCCCTGCCTCGTCACGCCTGAAAACACACCAACGATTTAGCCGAAACACCCAATGTACACCCGAACTGGTTAAAGAGGTTAAAGATAAACCAAAGAAACTCTTTCACTGCAGTGAGTGTAAAAAGGATTTCAACAGACATATTGCCCTCGTCCAACATCAGCGCTGGCATGCTAATTCAGGTGAAGCTGCAAAAAAGTTTCCATGTGAAGAGTGTGGAAAGGTTTTCATGACATTAACGTTCTATTACAAGCATCAGCGTTTGGTACATTGTTGTGAGACTCCCGCAAAATCATTCCTTCATCAAGTATGCCAGCTACAGAAGAAAGGTTTTGAATGCAAGGACTGTGGACTGAAGTTCTCCAGGGCCTCAGCACTTCAATCCCATCAGCTTCAACACACGGATATCTTCAAAGACACAGAGAAGGAAGCCCAGAAGCCCTCTACTTCACTACCTCAACATTTCATTACGGAAGGCAAAGAAGAAGAAACCAACCAATTGGCGGCCATAGAAGTGGATTTGACTGATCACTTGGACCAAGGAGTTGATTCAACCCACCACTATGATTCGGACCAAGACATTGATTTGCAGGACAGTTTTCGAAACTCTATGACTGAAGTCTCCTATGTAATTGATAGTGATGAAGATGCAGAGGGTTATGAAACTGGGGATTTTAATGTTGAGGTGATCAGCGATAGTGAATCTGAGGAGGAGCATTCCCGGGACTTGAATCCTGATCTTGAGTTGCTGTGTGAGTCAGATCAGGAGATAAAAGAAGAGTTGGAAACTGAGGGTGAAGTTTCACCTACAAGTCTGGTTTTAAAGCCAGGGATAGATTTAAAAATTGTACAAATAGACTTTGAGCAAATGGAACAACCCAGCACACCAGACGTCTTTGACGAGGATAATAAAAGTGCATTGGAAAAATTTGACTGCCCAGAGTGTCCCCGGTGGTTTTCTAGTGCTTCATCCTTGCGTGCTCACAAAATGTGGCATGGAGTTCATAGGAAAAAGCGATGGACAGTAGGCCAGCATGAAACTAATAGTAGAGTGAAACACCACCAGCACATACAAAAGCACAAGGATGAAAAAACATACAAAAGTGTCCCGGACCAGGCTGACGGACTAGAGAAGAAAAGCTTCTTCTGCAAAGATTGTGGAAAGTGGTTCTCACGCATGTCTTCCTTCATCTCTCATCAACAGAATCATCCTAAAAGAAAACCCTACCCATGCCCAGATTGTAACTTATCTTATTCACATGCAAGTGGCCTCTATAACCACAGGAAAAATTGCCAAGCTCAGATAAAAGAAATTGATCAGGCTTCCTTTAGTGAAAAAGTGTTCAATCCAAAGAAAACACTTCTAGGCCCAAAGATTTATCATTGTGAACAATGTGGCAAGGGTTTCTGGTCTTTAGGAGCATACTCCCACCACAAGCAGAGTCCAACGCTTTGCTTAGATTTAAGGCCACGAAAGAGCCCTACATCTTGGAAATCTGTTCTGGGACGTCCTCGCTCCACCCGCAAGGTAGCATGTCCTGTCTGTGGTAGCAAATTCCGTCACAGTGGCATTATGAAGTCACACATGCGGAAACATGAAGATGGGAATCACAAATGTGAATTGTGTAGCAAGTCCTTTCGTCTTTTCTCCAGCCTCCTCAGACATCAGGTTGTCCATACCGCTCACTTAATTCCTCCCCCTAGTAAGTCCTTCCAGCATCAGGTTGAACAGGTGAAAAAGAACACATACAGCTGCCCCGACTGTGGGAAGCTGTTTTCACGAGCCGAAGGCCCTCCAGTTTCATATGAGAAGTCATGGATATGACACTGGGTACTCGCCCTCTTCACCAAAGTCCACTGTGACAATTGAGGCACTGCAGTGCCCAACATGCCTTGCGCATTTTAACAATAAGTCCTCCTTACGAGCTCATCAAAAATTATGTATCAAAAGAGACACTCAAGGTCTGGATAATGTAATACGGCCATCAGAAAATAAGTTGAAATGCCCCAGCTGCTCTGCTACTTTTGACAGTGCTGTCACTTTCCAGGACCATATTAGGGATTGCAGAAAGATAAGTAGAAATGGAGATGCAGAAGTCAAAAGAAAGCGAGTTACTGAGGGGGAATCTAATACTTCAAAAAAAGAGGTGGGCGTAGGTGAGCATAAGTTGGAAAACTACACGGCATCATCCAAAGTAAAGCGCTCTGGTACATCTGATTTGAAATACAAATGTAAGGAATGTGAGAGAAGCTTTTCAGTGGTTGGAGCGCTGAATTTTCACAAAAGAATTCACCTCCAGGGTCACAAGTCAAATGCAAAAACTAACTTGCCTCCATCTGTAACACACAAAAAACAGGATGAGCAAAGTAAAAAACCATTTTACTGTTCAGAGTGTGGACGGCGATTCTCTTCTAATTCAGCTCTTGGTACTCATAAAAGATGGCACACTGATAAGAAATTTGCAGGATCTCTGATAAAAGATGATAAAACGGACATTGTTTCAAACAGAAAGGTAGATGAAGGACCTTATAACTGCACCAAATGTGGCAAGCGCTTCTTCTACCTGTGTGTCCTCCGCCGCCACCAGTTATATTACCCCCCCTGCCAGACCAAAGCTGAGCCAATGTATAAGGGCAACAGCAAAAAGTCGGCCCCTGAATTTTCATGTCCGCAGTGTAATCGGTCATTTGTACGTGGTTCACTTTTAGCTGCACACTATGAACATCAGCATAGCAAGAAGCATCAACATCGCAAAAAGTCCACTGAACTCGTACAAGGAAAATCCCAAATTGTGTCAGCTGCCCGCATTGGCAAACCCCTTGATGCCACCTCCTCAATACTGAAATCTAAGCACCAGTGTCCTCATTGCATCATGAGTTTTACAAAGGCCAGAGGCCTGCGTGCACATAAATGGCAGGCCCATTCTCAGAGCAAAAAAGCCAGCATTAGCATTAAGCTAAGTAAAGATTCTATATCCTTGAGCTGTAAGAATGGCAAAAAGGAAGATATTTCTGTGTTAAAGATAAGTCATCCTCTTGCTAGTAAACCAAAAGTTGCTAGGAAAAGGCCCAGTATTGGTAGAAGAAGAAAAAAGGGTAGATCTGGCCTCCCACCTTTGAAGTCCATACCTTGTCTTGACTGTGGAAAGAGATACAGCTCTGCTGGTGCTCTGTATAATCATAAAAAAGTGTGCTTTGAGTTTAAGACAGAAATAGAAGAGCCCAAGCAAGAGGTCCAGGCTCCTGAACCCATGGCAGAACTTCCTGCAGCACTCAGTCGTCCGTCTGAGTATACAGTTAAATGCCTTTTCAAGTGCGATAAGTGTGGGAAAAGCTTTTCAGACCGAGGAGCACTTGGTAGCTCATAAGATGCAGGCAAAAAGTCGGCCATATTGTTGTGCTTTATGCTGCCATAGTTATTGGACTGAGACTCAACTGCAACAACACCTTGCTTGGCACGATGAGATTCGCAGACGTCTCCCAATCGAGCTTCGTTATAGACTGAGCACCGCTATGACCTCCAGACCTTCAAAACCTATTATCCACTCTGCTGACAAGAAAGAAAACTCTCAGACTTTGACTGTTAACTCGGCTAGTTGGTCACAAACTAGCCACAAATGCCAACATTGTGGTAAATCCTTTCTTTCACCATCTGCATTACAGAGACATGAAGCTCAACATGGTGGCAACGGCTTGTTTCATTGCTCAGTATGTCCAAGGACCTTCAGTGAAATTCAGGAACTCATCGATCATCACCAGGAATGTATGGTTGATGACAAAATGCAGAGAGATGTTCCAGCTGCTGTTCCATCAGGAGATACAAACGGCCTTACTTGTTTTGAATGTGGAACTTCTTTTGAGGAAGAAGTTGCGTTGCATCAGCACTACATTGAGCATGGAGCACATTAGACACACTTTACTGATGGGGATTTAAGTAAAAGTGCATTTGATTGTAAAGGTATTGCTGTATATACTAGTGGTAAGCTACAAATATCCTTCAGATGGTCCTTGTTATGGTTAATCAAAACAGCTAATAATTTGTCTAGTTTTTTTTTTCATATTACTTGATACTTTTGAAATGTCTAAGAATGAATAGTTAGCTTTTCCTTCTTAAATTCTCAGGCTGTTCTTCACACTGGACTGCAAACATGTATAACATTGAAATGTCTTGGTTTTTATTTTTCCTTTAACTTACAGAGCATACATTTTCAGTTTGAAGGGTTTACATTGAAGTGTTTATGTAATTTGGCCTTTTTGAAAGTGCACTTTACATTGACTATGGTAAAAATCTGGTATTTCATGGTTCAATTAAAAATGGGCAATTAATATACATGCTTATTGAAGGCACACATTTATGCATGTGTATGTATTCCAAAACTCCCAGAAATGTGTGAAGCAAAGTTTGAAAAATTCTTATTTCAATGCTTTAAAAAAAGATTGCCATTTATTGGATTTTAAATATGCGAAAGCAAAATTCTCTTTAAGATGAAAAATCATTATTTTAAGATAAACTTTTGTTGTTCCGCGAATTAACACATACTAAAATCCCTCTACGACCTCTGCTGTACAGTGTATTTACAAGCTTTCATTTGACATTAAAGCTGTATCTTTTCAATGTAATCTGTGTTGCAATACAATGCTAGCCTAACTAATTAGATAAGAATTGTATTAATTGCGGATAGTCTTCAGTGTTGTACCATTGGTTTAGTGCAAAGTAAAGTATTAATTCATATAGGAGCGCTGTTCTTCCCCCCCAGAAGATCAAACAAGTGGCTTTTCTTTCCTCTTTTTCCACTGAAGGAAAAAATACAGAAATAGTGAATAATAAATATAAGATTTGTTTGACTGAAAATGTTGTCTGTGTTCATTATTTAGAGAATAGTTTTGACTAAAACAGCCATTAGCTAAATGTGCCCAAGAGATGTTTAAAATCTCATTATTTTTAACACATAAAAGGCATTACAAACTTGGTGCCGTAGAGCCAGTGCTACAAATGGATCCAAAGATGTAATTATTGAGTTTGATTTTACATACACAATATATTTGAACAATACATTTCTATAATGATTTTTAAATGATGGGATATTCTCCGTTCTTAGTTGCAAAATATATAGCATTTAATTGTATATTTTATATAAGACAGGCCTATAGATATAAGTGCAGCATGTCAATACTGTACACAGAATAACTCCCACACTGCCGGCACGCTACAGGGTTGCATAGGACTACCAAACCAGAGGAGAGGAGCAGGTGGGCTGCAGAGACCAGAGGGTCAGCAGGGGGACCATAGAGGAGCCAGGAGGGTGATGGGCATCTGGATGAAGGTCTGGTCTGATGAAGACAGGAGACAACCGCAGTACACCGAGACAAACGTAGATATATACAGATATAGGCATATTACTACTCAAAGTACGACCTCATAACCTTGCTCATTTGTGTTAGTAAAAGTGGATCATCGCAGATCATTTAAACATCATCAGAAAATATTTAAAGGCGGATCAATTCATCCCAAATAAGTGGTTAATAAATATACTTTTTACACGTTGGTGGTTTCTGGTTGTTTGTGGATGGTTATTATATCTCAGTGAAAGTATGAAGAACTCAGACTAAAAAAGGAGAACTACAGGGAGAACTACAGGAAGAACTACAGGAAGAACTACAGGGAAGAACTACAGGAAGAACTACAGGGAAGAACTACAGGAAGAACTACAGGAAGAACTACAAGTCCCACAAGCGCTTGGTGCGGTGACGTCACGATGCTGCCTGCTTGCTTTGTGCGACGCAACAACATGAAGGAGGCGGACCGCCCCGTCCAGGTACTGCTGGTTCTGCTGGGTTCTGCTGGTTCTGCTGGGTTCTGCTGGTTCTGGTAGCCTCCGTCCAGCCCGCTGTTGGGGTCGGTGAGAAGCAGCACCTTATCTCCATCCTGGGGTTTAATCAGTAGGAGCCGAGGGGTGTTAGCATGGCTGAGCTAGCTCAGCTAGGCTACAAGTAGCAGCTAGCAGTGATATTATACACTAGCAGTGTTATTATAGTATGTTAACAGTATTATTATAGACTATGAGTATTATTATAGACTAGGAGTATTATTATAATATGTTAGCAGTATTATTATAGACTAGGAGTATTATTATAATATGTTAGCAGTATTATTATAGACTTATTATTATAGTATGTTAGCAGTATTATTATAGACTAGGAGTATTATTATAATATGTTAGCAGTATTATTATAGACTTATTATTATAGTATGTTAGCAGTATTATTATAGACTAGGAGTATTATTATAATATGTTAGCAGTATTATTATAGACTTATTATTCTAGTATGTTAGGAGAATTAAATATATTATGTTAATCCATGAAACATGAAACATTTTGGTGCTATTTACAATAACCACACCTGTCTGGTTGTAATACTGCACCATGATTCATGATTCATGAATCATGAATCATGAATCATGAATCATGAATCTTGAATCATGAATCATGATTCATGATTCATGAATCATGATTCATGATTCATGAATCCAGTCTAATGCATTGTTCAGCTCATTCATTCATTGGTCCTTTCTGGACTCATGTGGTTAATGTTTCAGCAGCTAAACATCCCCAACGTATAGCTTCAGAAGTACCAGACACTGCAGTTGTATTGTTTACTCTGAATTCTGATGTATGTTACAGAGACTTAATTGATTTCAAAGCGTCTGTGGGATTGATGAACCGGGAGAACCATGCAGAGTCTTACTCACGCCTCCAAGACTGGACCAGAACCGTGGTTACTGACGGAGACTGACATGATGATGAAACCAGGTGAACGTAAGACACAGGTTCAATTATTAGAGGCTGAAATAGTTGACCAGCCACAGGACAGTGATGGAGTCACACCAGCTGATGGGAAGGAGGCGGTGGTGCAGCCGTCAGCCGAACCCACGGTTGACTCTGAAGGGAAGGAAATGGACCATTTTCCAAACATCGGTTCCCTTGAAGCGCCACCTGAACGACAACCTGGCTCAGCAAGTGATGGTGGGACGGTGGGAAAGATTGAGGAAGCAAATGATAGAAGAAGATATCTTTCATGCATGAAGAACAGAAGGGATCCTTTGCTGATGGACATGCCAGAGGGAGATTCTTCTTCACTAACATGTGAGTACAACAAACTACAAACATGTGCTGCGTAAGAATATCAAAACAATGTCAGAAAAGTCAGCAATTGCATTGAGATAGTAGTGGCTGCATATTTATTTGTATTTGTCATTTTAAAATGATGTCTATACAATTTTAAACAATCAATAATATATATATATATATATATATATATATATATATATATATATATATATATATATATATATGTATATATATGTGTGTGTATATATATCACATATAATTATAATGTATATCACAGGCTAATTTAATGTTGATTGAAAAATGTTTTCCTCCTACTCACAAGTGTGTCTAATGATGTCCTTCTATAGCTCCTTTTGCACAGCCTGTTCAAGGCGGGAATGTTGCGCTATTATTCCTAACTCCTTACAAAACATACTAAGCCGGAATGGGGGGGGGATTGTTATTCCGACTTTTGGGTCGGCAGCGGAGGTAGAAACAGAGCCAAATCGACGTCTGTGTAAAAAGGGTGAACCGGCAAGGCGGGACAGAGGTGTGACGTTTTGGTGACATGTTATGTGTGCGACCCGCCGCCGGGGGATTTAAAAAGCAGTTAGCAGTATGTTGTGTGTTTTATACGATGCACAGCAACTTTGCTTGCGTTTGCAGAATGTACACGTCACGTGTAACACGTGTTTCACATGTTTCACGTCACGCCTCTTTTGCTTCCGGAAGGCCGGCATGCGACCTAAAATTACAACTGGGGTGGCGTTATGCCGCGTTGTTTGCTTCAGTGTAAAAAAGCAAAGCCAGCATAATGACAGGTCTTCGTTACGTAGATATTGTGGGATCTCTGTGTTGATCTCTGTATAAAACATTGATGATGTAAAAGCAGTTACAGACTCGGGTCCCGTGTCATGGTTGTTGGCATGGAGAAAGAAATAGAATAATGCTTTCCTTGTCCTTTCTAACATGTATGTCTTCTGCCTCCTGTCTTTTTGGCTTCTAGCATCTCCATTCTCCCTGCAGTGCCTGCCGTGTCACATCATTTTCAACAACTACAAGT
The DNA here is from genome assembly GCA_030340625.1 of Merluccius polli. NCBI lineage: Eukaryota > Metazoa > Chordata > Actinopteri > Gadiformes > Merlucciidae > Merluccius > Merluccius polli. The sequence continues at coordinate 110,105 of JAOPHQ010000895.1, forward strand.
CGAAGGAGCGTCACCTGAGGTCAAACCATCCGCTGGAATATCAGCAGAGCACTCTGAAGAATACCTTGTTCACCTGCTACGTATGTGACCACCACTTTGCTAATTCAACAGAGCTCATGACCCACCAGAAGGCTCATGTAGAGAAGAGACCATACAAATGCCCAATATGTGGACAGGCGTTCTACAGGGTGTCAGAGCTCACTGGCCATAAGAAAACCCACTTTGGGGACGGCGGTTATGCCTGCACAGCCTGTGGCAAGGCATGCAAAACACTTACGTTACTGAAGTACCACCAGCGGAAACACACGGGGGAGAAGCCGTACGCGTGTAAGGAATGTGGGAAGAGGTTCGGCTTTCCTAAGGACGTCAGGAAGCACATGGAGACACACACACAGGGAGAGGCAACTTCTAAAGCACAGCGCAAGAAAATAAATAGTAACACAGGTCAATTCCATGTATTTTCATATTAATAGTGTTGCAAAAGAATACTTTTTATATGGTAAAATTAAGAGGTTTTGTTAAAAAAAAATGCAATATTACTTTCCACAAATTCAAATATAATGGGTAAAGATGGATGTGTGATACATTTATTAAAACTCTTCTTCTCTCTTTTCTCTACAGGTGCAGCTTCAATAAAATACCCTTGTTCTCTATGCAAGGCTACTTTTAAGACTACCAGAACAAGGTCATACCACATGAAAAAGAAGCACAAGTTGTTAATTGACACGGCCACTGATGCCCTCCCATCCAGGCATCAAGTGAAACAAGGTGGGCCTATTATAACGCCAATCTCAGTTAGTCAATCAACATTAATCCAAGTTGAGCCGCTCGGACCGCTTCAACAAGTCAATGCTAACATTGACACAGAGCAAATTCGCAAACTTATAGAGTCCTTGGAAAACGTGCAGAAAGTGAATCAGGTTGTGATCTTGGGGCAGGTTCCACCTCGTACCCCAATGCTGGGCCTTCAGTTACCAGGACCAGGAGGACAAATGTATCTGAATCCAACTCCCCCATCAATGGAACATTCCAACTCTGTCGAAATGCCCCATGAAAGGGACACATGTAATTTCATGGATCAAACTATTATATTAGAACCTATAACACCACCAAATGAAGGGTTAGAATATCCTTCATTTCAGGAACTGGTTTCCCAAAGACAGAGTGAGGTTGCTGACCTCAAACTAAATCATGAGGAAACCGTTATATTGGAACTTACTTCTGCCTTGTTACCAGTTGCAGACTTGGAAAAAACAGAGTCTAGTCCTCAACAGGAAGTGCCATCACTAGTACCCACCACAGAACTGGAGAAGAGTATTGATGAGATTGTAAATGATCAAGAGGAAGTTAACCCACTAGGACAGCCTCTGGTTCCCACAGTTGAGATGGATAAAACACCCGTACAGACGGAACAAGAGGATCTGCATAACGGCCCTTTTGCTCCCAAAGACACTTTAACACAATTTCCATATACATCCCCAAATAATCCTGAAGGAGACGTCAATTCACAGATACAAAAGGAAAACATTGATGAGGCCCACTCTGTGATGGAGAGCATGCCAGTAGAGGAGACACAAGGCAATATTGAAAATGTTAAAAAATGTGAGGAAAAGACTGAGCATCTGTTAACTGTAGAGAATCCTCCTTCACAAGAACAGGTCCCGTTACAATCGGAGACCGAGCAGGTGGAAAGTACTTCAGACTTGGCTGTCAATGTAATGTCGGCTCAAGAATTGGTTAAGGTGCGAAAACGAAGACCAGCCAGGACTTTTGTATATGAAGAGTATATATATCAACAAGTGGGGTCAACACGAAAAAGACATTTACATACTGGAGAGACGTCTGCCAAACGGCAACCAACAAAGAAAAGCCACCACGTGATAGAATTTGGTCCAAAAAACAAAGAGAAGAAAAATCCAAAACAGAGGAAGCGACCACAGTCATGCCAGGCGCCCAAAGAAGTAGTAACTGGAAGCAAGAGGTTTTTCACAAATATGTCAGAGAAACAGGTAACTCCAAAAAAGAAGGGAAGAAAATCAAAAAAAGACAAAGAAGTACATTCATCTTCTGCAGAAATTAAATTGGCTGCCCCTGTTGACACTCAAGAACAACAAAGTAAAGAGAACAAGACAAACAAATTGAAGATGAGAAAAGCTGTGGGTGCGAGCAAAGTAAGCAAAGAACAAGATGATTCACCAGCACTAAAAAAGAAGATCGAAAAAGTTTCTTCCACCAAATTAATTAATTTGAACATTGAGGAAAGATGTAAAAAAGTTACAAAGGAGACAGACGCTAACACTCAGAACACAGAAATAAACATGGAAAGTATAAATGTACCAGTTCAAGAAATAACACCAGACCCTTTTCTTTTACTTAAGGGTCATAAACAACCCCAACTGAAAGTTTACAAATTGGATCCTTCGAAGGCGGCAGGGCAGACACAGGAGTCAACTCAGAGTCAGGAGGCAAATGAGGGTCCAAATATGCTCTCAACTGTAGTCAGGAAAAAGGCTGGCAGACCCAAAAAGAATCAGAAAGCGTATTCACTGCTGTCCTCTTTAGCGGTGAACAATCCATCACCCAAGGCACCGTGCAAGCCGAAGACCACCAGAAAACGCAAGTCGTCTTTGAGGATTGAGACTGAGGGCGTCATCACAGCATCTCACTCCAAGCGGGCTTTAGAATGTAAAGACTGTGGAGAGAGGTTTAACAGTGTCTCCTCTCTTCAGGAACACAAGACAAGCATGCACATTGTGGAGAGCCCGGGCCTCACGTTCACAAATGGCAACCTATTTGAGGGTGTTTCCAGTTTAGTTTACCAACCTACAAAGAAGGCCGATGTACTTATTGGGGCAGTCAGCGGTCCCTCGTATTGGGATCCAGAAGCTGAGATGAGACCATTGGAAGACAAAGAGTGCAGCGTGTCTTTCCCAGCCCTGAATCCATCACCTTCTTTGCCTGTTACTGACACAGTTGATGCTAGTGGGTCTGAAGATAAGACTGGACATACATCTGTTGCAGACATTACAGCTTCATTGGATGTAGCTAAGCAGCATACCGAACAAATAAATGGCACCCCTCTAGGCATACTCTCATCTGGCTGTTCTAATTCTGAAACAACGAAAATGCTTCAGTCAAATAATATCGAGTCCCCTTCCTGTATGTCTATAACAATCGTTAATGGGTCTCCTCAGCCGAACGGCCCTGGGGCAGAAAGGTCTTTAGCATCAGATCTGGGGGACCCAACATGTCAGACCAGTGTAGATGATGGCCTTAAACGTCCTTCGCATCATGACTCCGGAACTGAAATTATGTTTACCGCAGAGGAAGATGTGAAAGACGATGTACTTCTCGATGTGGATGTAGTCACTGTTGGGGAACAGAATGAGATGGATCAACCAGCCTTTGCCCACAATCGGGGTTCCCAACATGATCTTATTGGAAATGGTAACCAGAAAGGTGCCAACCCTGATGTATCCAGTATTCAGATTAACAATGAAAAGACGACTGAAGTAACTTTTCTGAGTTCTTCCTCCTCCACATGTTCACTTGGGTTCAAGAAAGAGCAAGTGGAAAGTATGGTACAGAAGAGAGAGGACTCTGCAGTGAGGGCAGTTGGAAGAGTGAGTGGCATAAGGGGGAGAGGAAGAGGAAGAAGAGGAAGTCTTAAAAGGGGTATGCTCTCAAGGAGAAATTCAGATGGAGGCAATTTCAGCAGAAGAAAAGCTGAACCAGACGAATGTCAGATCATTTTCCAAAAATGTCCACTTACTACTGGTTCTGAATTAAACAAGCAAAACGACACCTCTGTTCAGCATTCTCACTCTACACCTCAGAGTCCACAATTGGAGATCAACCAAGATATGCTCCCTGCTACATGTGTGCCTTCTGTGTGTTCTTCATTGGTCGATAAACGGTCTGAATCAGGAGTAGAGGAGCAAGACAAAGAGACTGATCAGTCTGCTATTGCCATATCTGAGAGGATTGTCACTTCCAGACTGATGGAGACTGCTGACAAGGAGCAAGGTCATTTAGGGGTAGGTATCATTCAAATTCAAACTTTGCTACTAAGATAAGCTTTTTTATTTTCAACAGCTTTTGTGGCACATTGTATCTTATCGTTGAATAATTCTTCTTTCTTTCTGTTCAGCATGTTCCTGGTATGGTGTTAGGCCAAGTCATGGACTCTGAAGAGATCAAGGTTGAGGACTGTACAACCGGTATAAGGACTGTTGTTGTCAAGCAGGAGAGCCGCCTTATTCTAAGTGATCCTCCAGCTACTCAAGGCAATGTGATTATCCAGTGGAACGTCGAACAAATGGATTCTGTAAACATTCCTGGTACAGGTAAATATACATTCAAGTGTAAATATGTCTGTTCACACATCTTATATAATATACCTTTTGACACTTTTACGAATGTTTCTTTAGTATTATTTTGTCATATAATTCTTTAGTATTGTCATTTTTCCTCTATTGCATTAGTTGGTTTTAGCCACATTGTGCCACACTATACTGTGATGATTAGTTTCCAATGCTGATCTTGTTACAACCTTCTTGTGACCAGGAGAAAGCATGGTGGTGCCACCCTCATATAACCTGTAGACGTCCATACGTGCTTCCTTCACAATGAAGCCACGCATCATTCTGCAAAGCTGCTTATAAATAATGACTAAGACAAATGAGAACACTGCAAAAGCAATAAGTTGTACTACTCAGACAATGAAACATTTTCATTTCAGAGACCGAGAGCCAGGCCAATAGCATGGCCCCAGACATCCATACCAAACAATGCATCTTCTACCCAGTAAAGGAAGAAGAGAGAGAGGTTTTGCTCGGGCCATCTCCGAGAGATGATGGCGTACTTGCCTTAGGGTTGTCCGATGGTGCCAAAGTTGACCATCAGACAGATGGTCTACTAGTCCGTGTTGGCCATTGTAAGTAATTTGTTGTATTTAAATGTGTGGATTTATTGGTCTTGATACAGTCACTACTCCCTACCACTCCACACAGTGTCCCAAAATACTGGACCCTACCACCAACAATGCAGCATATAGAGGAACGCATCCAGGAAACACATAACACAGCTATTGCCACAAAAATACCATCATGGAAAAGTAATACATTCTCGGTTATTTCGAGTGATAGCTTGCCATTTCTAAAATTATTTTTCAAACTCTTTTTTGTGCAACAGATGAAGATAACCTTTCCACTGGGAGCCCTCAAGAAACCCGATCTGGGAATGTCTCTTTGAGCACAGACACGAATGATGCCAATACAGTAGAGGGTATGCATTTTGTGTAGTCACTATATGGTTTTATTTAAAGAGGCCTTTAATTGTGAATATTTTTGTGTGTTTAAGTGCCTAAGGTCCATACCGGTCTGGGTAGTCAAACAGTCATAGCCGCCTCTCCTGGCTTCACTAAAACATTGGTTACCAATATCGTACACATTTACAGATTCTGCCGAAGAGCATTTAGCATGAGTGTGCGTGCCACAAATGTAATGGTAATATTTGGTAATATTTTGGTCTTTTGGAATCAAGTGTTTGTGGACAAAATAATAGTGAATCGCCCTACAAGTAATTTTTATCACAAAACCCCAAATGCTATTACTATTGTTTACATTTTCTACTCTTGTTTACATTTTCTTCCATTAGTAACAGATGTTTTAATGAAGCCAGGAGAGACGGTTACGATGGTTTGATCACCGAAACCGGTATTCTTGAAAACTCATTCTCAACTTTTCTTTTCAGCTCAGGGAGACATTGAAGAACAGGAAAATCCACATGTCCTGAAATTTCTCCTGCAAACTTCTGAAGTGGAAGACTCTGATGTTGTTGAATACTCTGATCCTTTGCCTGAACCAGAGGCACAAGCTGTGGCCTATTTGAACAGCATTAACAAAGGAAATCCCCTACAGCTGAATGAGAAGACAGACAAGTAGGCTACAGCAAAATCATTTCATTAATGTATTCAAACTTCAATTTCAATGTTAAATCTGTCACTTTTAGTATTTAGTATGTGTTACATTAATGTAAAACTACAATTCTGTTTTATTTGTAGCATATTGTGATTTCTCTCGTATCTTTCTTTATTTTTGTTTAGTTTGACTGAACAAAACTTCAGCTTAACTGCTGAAGTCCATGAAGACATGCAAGAGCCCATTGATTACTTCTCCATGTATTTTGGGTCGGATACTTGGGGTGAAATTGCCCAGTGTACAAATAAACTGTCCAAAATGGTACAGCTGGTCAGCGCCAGAGAGGTTGCTCAGTTTGTTGGGATCCACATCGCAATGGGAACTTTAAAGGTTTGTGACCATAGTGCAGTTTTTGCTTCACCTAATGTGTTTCAGTTTCCAAATTAATTCATATTTTCTTCATTTTTTTCTTTTTCTAGTTTCCTAGTTTGAAGCTATACTGGCAGGACCTGACTAAAGTACCCCTGATTGCTGATGCCATGCCACTTTCACGCTTCCTTCAGCTCTCTCACAAGTTAAAGCTAGCCCTTCCTGAAAAGGACTCAACGGGCAAGTTGGCGACTCAACAGCCAAGTAAAAGACAAATTTGTAATCTTGAAAGTGTACAACCACCCACACCGAGTACATTGAGTAGTAGTAGAAGTACTAGTAGTAGTCGCAGTAACAACAGTGATGATGAGATCCCTATTAGTTCTCATAGGCCCAGAGACGATCACAGCAACAGTGATATTGAGATGAATCCACTCTGGAGGCTCCAGCCCATATTACATCGTTTCCACGCAGGATGCCGGCAGCTGAGACCAGAAGGGGAGTATGGAGTTGATCAGTTCCCAATTCCTTTGACAACAGGAAAAGAAAACGACAATGTGTCTCTGCAGTGCACTGTGTTCATCGGAGTTGGAGGTCTGATAACAAAATTGGAACTGGGAATGAATCTGTCAGACAAAGAAGCTGTAGTAGAAAGATTGGCCCCGAGGGACAGTCTGGTGTTTCTCTGCAGGCAGGATCTCTCTACCCCTGCGATGCTGGAGCGTTTATTAGATGCTGGTGTTCATGGTGTCGGCAAGGTTGGAGGAGCTATGGGACAGATAGGGGATCAATTTGTCAGTTCTGATGGGAGGTTGATGTTGCGCAGGTCCAAGGGGGGCTTCATCCTTTCAACTGTCGGGAAGGAGGAACAAAACGTGGCAGAGCTCATTGAGAACCTCGAGCGCGCCCAAATGTTGGTGTGTCTGAACAGAGATTTACAAAACCTTTACCGTATCCCGCACACGGTCACTGCCCCAACTTGTTGGCCCCAAGGTGTGCTCTGGTTCCTTACAGATCTAGCCCTGGTCAACTCATGGCTTCTTTACAGGCGGGATCAGCGGATTGGGTCTGAACCCTTGACGTTCATGGCTTTCAGACTGGAAGTCTCGAAGGCCTTGATCTTCTCTAGTGGCTTGGACACCCAGGACTCGGTTCCCCCTGAGCCGCCCACCCAGAGCGCTTGTGTACTGAGTGAAACCCCGAACCCTGATGTGCAGCAGGTGTGTTCCCTTCCGGATGCGTCCGTACGATACGATGGGTCCGGCCACTGGCCAGAGCAGTTTGAGGAGGGCGAAGGTGGCAGGTGTCGCTTTGGAAACTGTGACAGAACATCTCAAGTTTTATGCCTTAAGTGTTGCGTCTTTCTTTGTATCTCACGTAATCACAACTGCTTCATGAAATTTCACAATCAAGAGCGATGAGTTGTTGGTTATTTATACAGAATGATTTATTATACTTCTTGTTGTCTTCTTCCAATGAGTCACATACGGTACATTTGATGGTGACTTGCATATGAAATGTGGTCTTGTGAATGGGATTAACTGTTAAATATTGATTGTGCCTTTTAGTGCCACCTCCTGGATTAGTGTTGTGAGATGAAAAGTAAAATGCGTTGTCAGTGGCAAGTATATTGAGATACATGGGGTAGAAATTAAAAATTTTAAAAATTACAATTTGTAAAATGTTATTGATTGTTAATTTATTAAGCTTGTTAATAAAGCTTGTTTTGTTTCGTTCTCTAAAATGGCCTACATGTTTTTATAAATAACAGGCCGATTTGGGACGTGTAAATGTTAATATTAAAATGTTTAATAAAACAAACTATATAGCCTGAGCCAAGTTGCTATTATTTTCTTTTTCAATATGTACGAAAAATGCATTATCGAAGTTCATGTACCTTTCTGAAGGTCCAGATGTCCTTAGTTGCTGGAATTGGTAAAGTATCAGGGATAACTGTAAATAACTAACTAAAACTAACCCTAACTCTAACTAACTAAGCCTAACTCTAACTAACTAACCCTAACTCTAACTAACTAAGCCTAACTCTAACTAACTAAGCCTAACTCTAACTAACTAACCCTAACTCTAACTAACTAACCCTAACTCTAACTAAGCCTAACTCTAACGAACTAACCCTAACTCTAACTAAGCCTAACTAACTAACCCTAACTCTAACTAACTAACCCTAACTCTAACTAACTAACCCTAACTCTAACTAAGCCTAACTCTAACTAACTAACCCTAACTCTAACTAACTAACCCTAACTCTAACTAACTAACCCTAACTCTAACTAAGCCTAACTCTAACTAACTAACCCTAACTCTAACTAACTAACCCTAACTCTAACTAAGCCTAACTCTAACTAACTAAGCCTAACTCTAACTAACTAACCCTAACTCTAACTAACATTTTAGTGCTGGTAAACCCTAACCCTGACTAACTAACCCTAACCCTGACTCTAACTAACTAACCCTGACTCTGACTAACTAACCCTAACCCTGACTCTGACTAACTAACTAACCCTAACCCTGACTAACTAACCCTAACCCTGACTAACTAACCCTGGACCCTGTAGCTTACAGATGCAAATTGTTTTAAATGACAACATGTTGCCTATGCCGCATATCCTGTTAGCCTCCCGTTACGTTAAACTTTACATGAAGTGAACTGAAAGTTGAAATGTACTATTAATGTGTTTGTTGAAATATACTATTAATGTGTTTGTTGAAATATACTATTACCGTAATGTGTTTGTTGTGAAGAGCTTGCAGATCATCTAACCTTCAGTCACGTGACTGTCCTTCCCAGCGAGAAGACAGAAACAAACTCTTCACTCGTTCGTTATTATTCACTCGTTCACATTATTATTCACTCGTTTACGTTTATTATTCAATCGTTCACATTATTATTCACTTTGACAGACAATGAGCCGTAACAGTTATACAGAATAAAGTATAATATATATATATAATCTATATAAATGTGTTTTTGAAAGTTTGTCGGTGTCACGTGGTAAGAGTGCGTCATAGAACGTGAAGAACTAGAGCAGCACCGCTCCAGCGTAACGTAGAAACGGTTTAAATGATCTGAACATAACCGGCGCACAAATCACCGCTTCACTAGCACTTCATTGTGATTAATATATCCTTGTTTTAATGCACTTATTCCAAATAACATGTTGCTGTTTAGTTCACCTCGTGTGTCTCCAGCCTCTGGGTGAATACTTAATACTGTAATAATGTAATACTGTAATAATGTAATACTGTAATAATTTAATACTGTAATACTTTAATACTGTAATAATTTAATACTGTAATAATGTAATACTGTAATACTTTAATACTGTAATAATGTAATACTGTAATACTTTAATACTGTAATAATTTAATACTGTAATAATGTAATACTGTAATACTTTACTATAATACTTTAATACTGTAATAATGTAATACTATAATACTTTAATACTGTAATAATGTAATACTGTAATAATGTAATACTGTAATAATGTAATACTGTAATAATTAGCTGTAGTGAACGGCGTGTTTTCAAATCAGTTCTGTTTTGGTAGGAAAACACCAAACATGTGATTCCTGGCGGCCATTTTAGCTGCTGCGGCCGCGGAGCCGCTCTGTGTGCTGCAGCTCTGTGTGCTGTAGCGCTGTGTGTGTGTGTGTGTGTGCGGCTCTACTTGCTCTAGCTCTACCTCCGGCCCCAGTCTCCGCGCTGTGTGTGTGTGTGTGTGCTGCGGCTCTACTTGCTCTAGCTCTACCTCCGGCCCCAGTGTGTGTGTGTGTGTGTGCTCTACTTGCTCTAGCTCTACCTCCGGCCCCAGTCTCCGGCGCTGTGTGTGTGTGTGCTGCGGCTCTACTTGCTCTAGCTCTACCTCCGGCCCCAGTGTGTGTGTGTGTGTGTGTGTGTGTGTGTGTGTGTGTGTGTGTGTGTGCTGCGGCTCTACTTGCTCTAGCTCTACCTCCGGCCCCAGTCTCCGGCGCGGCGCGAGGCGAGGCGAGGTGAGGTGAGTGTGCGCGTGCTGCTTCTGCACGGAAATTAGCGCGAACTCAGAGCGGCGTCGCGGTGGCTCCAACGGTTCCGTCCGCACCGCAGCGTTGGGTTCGTTGGTTCGGCGAGGGGCGACTAGCGGTCCGATTTAAACCGCTAACGGTTCCGTTAGCGGCTACATGCTAACGGTAGGCTAGCTAGCGGAATGGCTAATAAATAACATGGATGTGATCCTCGGTGCTAATGCTAATGCTAATGCTAACAGCGCAGCAGCGGTGTAATGGCGCTGTGTTGTGTTGTGCTGCCGCTCTGAGCGGTTGGCGGTTTAAATGCGGAATGCTAACATGAAGCTAGGCTAACAAGTTGGAGAGTGTGCCACCTAACGGCGTCAACAACACAACAAACTCCTAATGCGTTTAAAACTGAGAGCCGTTCCGGTTCCGGTTCCGGTCTGCTGTGTTACAGATTGTGTGTTATTGTGTGTTAACTTATTGAATACAAACAATGTCAAGCTAACTGGTTAGCCGGTTGGCTAACCTAGCATAACAACGGTTCAACTAACATTTGGCTTCATCCATTACAGCAGTGGTCCAGTCCCCAGTGGTCCGGTCCCCCCCACACACACCCACCAGTGGTCCAGTCCCCAGTGGTCCAGTCCCCCCCACACACACCCACCAGTGGTCCAGTCCCCAGTGGTCCGGTCCCCCGCTCACACACCCACCAGTGGTCCGGTCCCCCGCTCACACACCCACCAGTGGTCCAGTCCCCCGCTCACACACCCACCAGTGGTCCAGTCCCCCGCTCACACACCCACCAGTGGTCCAGTCCCCCCCGCTCACACACCCACCAGTGGTCCGGTCCCCAGTGGTCCAGTCCCCCCCACACACACCCAGCAGAGCTCCAGTATGGATTCGGACATTTTGAACATAGAGGAGATCGTCATGGGGGGTCTGCCGGATCCGCCTCCGGAGGTCCCGTCTGAGAAGCCAGCAGAACCGCACAGGCCCGTCTTCAAGCCGCCTCCCGCACCTCAAACCTGTGAGTAGTCTGCTGCGCCGCCGCCGCCGCCGCCGGGCGCTGTTGGACCAGAAGCTCTGCTCCTGCTGACCCGTCTGAACTTCTGTCTTCTGTTGCAGACCAACATGACAACCTGCAGTGTTTCCAGTGCTTCATCACCTTCTGCAACGCCAAAGCCAAGGAGCGCCACATGAAGAAGAGCCACAGAGAGGAGTACAAGCAGCAGCTGCAGCAGGTCGGCTCCTCCTCCTTCACCTGGTCAACAGTAGTTTGGTGTTTGACAGTATGGCCGTTGGAGATGGATGGAGATGGTTCATCATAGCCTCGTTTGTGACCCAAACATCTGGTGCATCATTTATCCATTTACCATCGTCCTAAAACCAAACTTCACCTCGGAGAAACCAACTACCCGTAACGAAACACGTTTACTTTATAGCCGAAGATTCGGAGTATGATTTAAACTCCAGATTTCCTTTCGGTACATTGAAAGCTCTGTGTCCTCGGAAATATTCATTATTATTATATTTATATTATATTTATTATTTCCTATAATATTTGCGCAGCCTACAGCAGCACAGACGCCACACTTTCTGAAATATGCATTCATATTCAAATACCTTGGTGTGTGTGTGTGTGTGTGTGTGTGTGTGTGTGTGTGTGTGTGTGTGTGTGTGTGTGTGTGTGTGTGTGTGTGTGTGTGTGTGTGTGTGTGCGCGCGCCACAGGGGAATACGCTGTTCACCTGCTACGTGTGCGACCGCAGCTTCCAGTCGTCTGAGGAGCTCACGCAGCACCAGCCCACACACAGCAAGGAGGACAAACCCTTCAAATGCATTCACTGCAAGGAGAGCTTTCGAGTTTTTTCTGAGGTTGGTTCTGTTTCTGAGTGCTAATACTCTGAAAGTCTTTTCTATGCTCTCTGTCCTTAGTGAGCCTTTCTTTAAATAACTTGTATATAAGGTAGGAGTGCATGATAATTATTGGGCCGATAACAGAAATTAAGTCATTCTGATAAGTCTGATATTATGACGAATAGCCCCGATAACATTCTAATATATTATTATTAGTAGGGATGTCCCGATCCGATCCCCGGATCGGATCGGGCCCAATACAGGGTTTTTAAGGCCAATCGGGATCGGCCGATCTAATTCAATTGCATGGCCGATCCATATTTTATATTATATATATTCCATTGTTACGTTTGTTTGTCGTTGTTGTCCTATACACGAATCCGGCGAACTACCGGAAGTAAGCGGGCGCCATAACTACTTTTATAATGTCGAGTGGGAAAACATGTTCCGTTTTCAATTGTTTCAATAGCAGCGATAACATTTCCAGTTGGAAGAAAAAACATTGTGTGATACACAAAATACCCCAGAGAGCCCTCCCGGACACACGGCAGCTTTTACCGCTGTTTTGTTTTTTTAAATCCGCACTTCCAGACCGTCACCGGGGCTTCAAAGTAATGTGTCCGCGCTATGGAATGCCGTCCCGTCATTACATCGCTGAAAAGGCATCTATTTATTATTCTATTTCTTATTCTATTTCTTAATGTACAGGAAATTAAATGTTGTTTGCCAACACAAAAAGTGATATCGGAAATCTGTATCGGAAAACCAGTATCGGGAAATATCGGGATCGGATCGGGAGCAATATGAAAATATCGGAATCGGATCGGGAGCTAAAAAATGAGATCGGGACATCCCTAATTATTAGTGGTGGGCGTTAACGCGCTGCGATAACGCGAGACACCTTTCCCCCTCCGGTCAACAATCGCGCAGACTTATTTTTAGTCATTATTTAGGTAGCACACATATTATGAATGCCTTCGACAGAATTCAAATGAGCCATTTTAATCTAGATTAATCTAGATTAATTCCAGGATTACAGTTAGATTAATCTAGATTAAACAAATTAATCTATGCCCACCACTAATTATTATATAATGTTGTCAGCTCGCCGCTCCCACTGGGACACCTGAATGGCCGGCAGGGAGCGCTGCGTTCAAGTGACGTTCGCATAATCAGAAAAACTCCTTCTGCCTCAGGACGGAAAATAACTCGTTAGTCGGTCGTCATTTTGGTAGTTACTTGAATTGATATCCACAGTATTTCTACACGTTGCACATAAACAACAGAAACATGAACGTAAAAAGGCCGAAAGAACGACTAGCTAGCGCGGGAACGGGGAATGTCCGTCACACTGTGAATGCCGCACAGCGTGCGTACGTTTGGAAACGGACAACATGGCGTCGATTGTGTGGGACTTTTTCAAAGTTTCTGAAGAAGACGGGTCGCTTGTTATTTGTAACTGTTAGAAGTAGCGCTAGCTTCAATACGTCACACCTGATAAGTCACCTGAAACATAGACAGCATATGAGGACACTGCTAAAGACGCAAAGAAGCTGCCGGGACTCACACACATCGGCTATTTGCATCAGTTCAAGAGGCCTTTTATTATTTTTGAGAGGCTTGCCAATAGTTTTTCATTGGAAAAATATCTCCATTTAAAGAGTCAAAGGTGTTTTTGGGTTTGTTCATAGTATTAATGTCATGATCATATATAATAATAATAATAATAATAATAATAATAATAATTATGATCATATATATGTATGTGTGTGTTTTATCGGTTATCGGCCTTTAGGAGCTGAAAGTTATCGGTTTTAAAAGCAAGTTTTCGTGCGTCCCTAATAGAAGGCCTTTGTCTTTTCCACTGCTGATGTCGTTTCTGTGTTTGGCAGCTCACCACCCACAGGAGGAACATGTGTCCGGAGAGGCAGTTTGTGTGCAAGGATTGTAACGAGACCTTCCGCAGCCCAGCGCTGCTCCGCACGCACCGCCTGGCGCAGCACCCGCGCCTCGACGCGGAGGCCGGCGAGCCGACGGAGGACCCCACCAAGACGCACCGCTGCGGGCGGTGCAGCCAGGGCTTCCAGACCGAGTCCGAGCTGCTGGTCCACCAGGAGACGTACTCGGCGGGCCAGCACTGCAACGGCAACGCCTCGGCGCTCAAGAAACGCGGACGGCCCCCGAAGGCCTGAGAACCAGGCGGAGAAGAAGGTGAAGCGGGCGAAGGAGGAGGGCGACGAGGCGCTGAAGGGCAGCGGCCCCGCAGAGTCCGGCGCCGCGCCGGCCGAGGCAAAGCCAAAAGCAACCGGCGCAAAGCGCGGCCGTCCCCCCAAGGCGGCGGCGGCGGCGGCGGCGGCGGCGACCGAGGACCAGACGGCCGCCGCCGCCGCAGAAGAGGCGCCGGCCGAGGAGAAGAAGCCGGCCACGCCGCCGCCGCGCGAGCATCCCTGTCCCGAGTGCGAGCTCACCTTCCCGGCGCTCGGCCCGCTGCGAGCCCACAAGAAGGAGAAGCACGCGCCGCGGAAAGCCCACCCCTGCGAGGAGTGTGAGGAGAGCTTTGCTCGTCCCGAACAGCTAGAGGCCCACAAGTCCCGGGTCCACACGGAAGGCCGCTTCGCCTGCCCCACCTGCGGGAAGAGCTTCGGCCGGGAGCGCACCATGAAGGCCCACCAGAAGAGCCATTCGGATGAGAACGCCGCCAGCCAAAGTGAAAAGAGATAAGGGATCGGAGCGGTTTTCCTAAAAGTCAAGAGGGATAAGAAGTTATTGTTATCCTCTGTATTTTAGTCAGTCAGGGATATATATTTTTTTTAGCGTAGGGAATCTGATTCTGAGATAAAGATGTTTTTAGATGTACTTGGGTTGTTTTTTTTTTCTGCATTTTGACTAAATTGTCCTATTAGCTAGATTTTGCATTGAGGTCGTTCACCAACTTCACAACGTTGAGATTGTGGGCAGGAAGCGCATCACCAGTGGGCAGGAAGCGCATCACCAGTGGACTTAGGGACCGTCTGCTGACCGGCGGCTGTGGGAAAGAGTTTTACATTATGTGCATCTTTCCAATAAAACCGGTGGAGAGTTGCACCACATTGACTTGACTCCCCCCCCCGCCCCTTTTAACTGTGTGTGTGTGTGTGTGTGTGTGTGTGTGTGTGTGTGTGTGTGTGTGTGTGTGTGTGTGTGTGTGTGTGTGTGTGTGTGTGTGTGTGTGTGTGTGTGTGTGTGTGTGTGTGTGTGTTCTGCTTTTCTTTGGTTTTGTGTGTCACTCTGACATGTTTTGGGTGCTTTTCCCCTTCATAATTTTTTATTTTTTTAGTCTTGAGTTCATTATAAATTAAATTTTAGCACACTGAAAAACGTCATTACAACATGAAGTTCACCTTTTGTTTGGCCCAGTGCCTCAAATTGGCTTTTGACAATATTTGGGGTTTGGACAAAAATGTTAAATGAAAACTTGTCTAATGTTAAAACTAAAAACTTTGTTTTTTTTTAAATCTATGACACTTCTATGTATTGTCTTATGAATGCAACACATGGATGTTTGCTGCCATAGTCCTTCTGAAGAGCTGCAAATCAAATGTTCTTATCTGATTGGCTTGTATCTCACAATGCGACTAATAAACCGAGAGGCCGTCCCAGAGGGATGCTCCACTAAGTCCCTGGTGTCTTCAGTCCTTCTGGTCCTGGTGGCTTCAGTCCTTCTGGTCCTGGTGTCTTAAGTCCTTCTGGTCCTGGTGGCTTCAGTCCTTCTGGTCCTGGTGTCTTCAGTCCTTCTGGTCCTGGTGTCCTGGTCCTGGTGTCTTAAGTCCTTCTGGTCCTGGTGTCTTCAGTCCTTCTGGTCCTGGTGTCTTCAGTCCTTCTGGTCCTGGTGTCTTCAGTCCTTCTGGTCCTGGTGTCTTCAGTCCTTCTGGTCCTGGTGTCTTCAGTCCTCCTGGTCCTGGTGTCCCTGAAATACACCTCATAACACTAAGATCTTATAACACCTCTATTAACTATTAGTCAAAGCATGGTTGAGTCAACGCAAAGTGCACATATCACTTTTTTTGCCTGTAATACCCATAGACAGAAAAATCAGTTTAGGTGATCTCTGGTAATTCCCAGAGCCACAGTCATCCCAAAGTCAATATCGGTTATATTGGTAATTAGGTAATATTGGTAATTTAATATTGATATTGTAATTGTGTAATATTGATATTTTAATAAGGTAATATTGATATTGTAATTGTGTAATATTGATATTGTAATTGTGTAATTCCCCTCCAAGACACAGCGTGGAGTCGAGAGCAGCCATCCTCTTCTTGTCACGTGGTTCTTGTTACCGGAAGTTGTCCTCAGAAACTGAATGTCTCGTGTGTTGTTCGCTCAAGAAAATTTCCCGCTAATTCCAATAAGTTGTGGAACAAGTTGAGCTCCGGTGAAACCCGAGGGGACCAGGACCAGGACCAGGACCAGGACCTCTAGCGGACCAGGACCTCCTAGCTGACCAGGACCTCCTAGCGGACCAGGACCTCATAGCGGACCAGGACCTCCTAGCGGACCAGGACCTCTAGCGGACCAGGACCTCCTAGCTGACCAGGACCTCCTAGCGGACCAGGACCTCCGAGCGGCTCCAGGACCTCCGAGCGGCTCCAGGACCTCCGAGGGGACCAGGACCTCTAGGGGATCAGGGCCTCTAGAGGACCAGGACCTCCGAGCGGCTCCAGGACCTCCGAGCGGCTCCAGGACCTCCGAGGGGACCGGGACCTCCGGGTTCTGCAGGTCCAGGTGAGTCCACCATGTCCTTAGAGTACACCATCGACATCCAGCTGACGGAACTGGGCTTCCCGGACCTTCTGCTGATCTCGGAGCCGCCGGCCAGAGAGCCGCCATGCCTGCTGGCCTCTCAGTACGGGTCCCTATCCGGAGGAGATCCTCAGACTCACCTTCCCACCAAGACCACCATCAGACCACCGCTCGGAAACCACCCTCCGGTTACCAGCGACAAGTGTGGTTCTGACCCAGCCCTGGACCCGTCCGGGTCTCCGGGCTGCCTCCCAGCACGGTGTGGACCTCAGGCTCCTGAACCTCTGGCTCCTAGGAGACCAGGACCCTGAAGGACCTGAAGGACCAGCAGACCAGGAGGAGACCACGCAGGACGCGGAGGAGTCCACAGACGACAGTGAGGTGTCTGAGAACGACGAGGAGGAGAGCCTGGATGAAGACCAGGACGGGGCAGATGATGGTAGGACATGTTGGTGTGTCTACAGGGTTTTCCGCTGGTCTTCTTCTTCTCCTGTGACGTGTCACTTCCTGTCTCTCATCATGTGACTTCCTCCCCCCAGAGTCCGACGGCGCCGGGGACCGCCGCTGCGGCGTCTGCGACCTCCAGCTGCCCTCCGGCGCAGCGCTGCAGGACCACATGAACCTCCACACCGGCCAGCGGCCGCACTGCTGCGCCGAGTGCGGCAAGCGCTTCTGCCAGCTCAGCAACTACCGCGCGCACCTGAGGACCCACGCCGCCGGCCCGGCCCGGCTCCGGCCCCGCCCCCCGGCCCGGCGCCGGCCGCCGCCCCCCGGCCCGGCGCCGCCGCCGCCCCCCCGCCGCCGCCGGCGCCGCTGCGCTGCCGCGTCTGCAGGAAGGCCTTCGGGCTCCGAGGCGTCGCTGCGGCTGCACCTCACCTCCACGCACTTCGAGAGCGAGTTCTACGAGTGCGACCTGTGCAAGCGCGTCTTCGCGGACCGCCGGGAGTGCGAGCGGCACATGGAGTGGCACCGGACCGCCGGCGGGGCGCCGCTGGCGTGCGACGCGTGCGGCCGCGCGTTCTTCAACCGGCGGGCGCTGACGCGCCACCGCGTCAAGAGGTGCCGGCGCGGCTTCGCCTGCACGGACTGCGACCGCTCCTTCGTCCGGAAGAACGCGCTGCTGAAGCACAGCTTCTCCCACGTGGGGCTGCTGCCCTACACCTGCCTGCGCTGCAGCCGCCACTTCCGCCTCGCCCGGCTGTACCGCCTGCACAAGTGCGAGCCGCAGCGCGTCCACTGCGCGGCGTGCCTGCGGGTCTTCCACAGCCAGGAGGACTTCCGCAGGCACAAGGAGGACACCGGCTGCTGGGGGCAGCAGGACCCCAAGGGGGGACGAGATCCGCTGCCCCGAGTGCGGCCAGGGCTTCCCCACCAAGGAGGAGCTGAAGAGCCACGCCAGCGCCCACCAGAGGGTCCTCACCTGCGCCGAGTGCGGGAAGGGCTTCCGCTCGGCGCTGCTGCTGATGTCCCACATGGGGGGACACGCCGCCCAGACGCCGTGCCTCTGCCAGAGCTGCGGCCGCGGCTTCCTGCACCAGCAGGACTACCGCAGCCACCTGGAGAGATGCGGACTGGCGCCGCTGCCACCAGTAATATAGAGATATACAGATATACATATAGAGAGATATACAGATATAGATATAGAGATATACAGATATAGATATAGAGAGATAAAGATATAGATAAAGATATATATATATATAGATATAGATATAGATATAGATATACACACCTTATGTAAAGGATAATGTGCAGCGAGCCGGTCTGCTACCCATAGCAACGGTCTGCTACCCATAGCGACGGTCTGCTACCCATAGCGACGGTCTGCTACCCATAGCGACGGTCTGCTACCCATAGCGACGGTCTGCTATCAACGGTCTGCTATCCATAGCGACGGTCTGCTACCCATAGCGACGGTCTGCTACCCATAGCGACGGTCTGCTGCCCATAGCGACGGTCTGCTACCCATAGCGACGGTCTGCTACCCATAGCGACGGTCTGCTACCCATAGCGACGGTCTGCTATCCATAGCGACGGTCTGCTACCCATAGCGACGGTCTGCTACCCATAGCGACGGTCTGCTGTCCATAGCGACGGTCTGCTATCCATAGCGACGGTCTGCTATCCATAGCGACGGTCTGCTGCCCATAGCGACGGTCTGCTATCCATAGCGACGGTCTGCTATCCATAGCGACGGTCTGCTGCCCATAGCGACGGTCTGCTATCCATAGCGACGGTCTGCTATCCATAGCGACGGTCTGCTACCCATAGCGACGGTCTGCTATCCATAGCGACGGTCTGCTACCCATAGCGACGGTCTGCTATCCATAGCGACGGTCTGCTGCCCATAGCGACGGTCTGCTGCCCATAGCGACGGTCTGCTGCCCATAGCGACGGTCTGCTACCCATAGCGACGGTCTGCTACCCATAGCGACGGTCTGCTACCCATAGCGACGGTCTGCTATCCATAGCGACGGTCTGCTATCCATAGCGACGGTCTGCTACCCATAGCGACGGTCTGCTACCCATAGCGACGGTCTGCTATCCATAGCGACGGTCTGCTACGCATAGCGACGGTCTGCTATCCATAGCGACGGTCTGCTATCCATAGCGACGGTCTGCTACCCATAGCGACGGTCTGCTATCCATAGCGACGGTCTGCTACGCATAGCGACGGTCTGCTATCCATAGCGACGGTCTGCTACCCATAGCGACGGTCTGCTACCCATAGCGACGGTCTGCTATCCATAGCGACGGTCTGCTGCCCATAGCGACGGTCTGCTGCCCATAGCGACGGTCTGCTACCCATAGCGACGGTCTGCTGCCCATAGCGACGGTCTGCTGCCCATAGCGACGGTCTGCTGCCCATAGCGACGGTCTGCTACCCATAGCGACGGTCTGTTATTCAGAACAATAGTAATTAATTATATTAATCATATATAGTTTACATTTATTAATAATTGTTTCTTGTACCAAACTGCTTTCTCTTACCGCTGCTGACTTGTGTGCATAACTGAATAACATATTTGTTCATATCTTTTTCTTAGACTGTTCCTAAGAAACGTCCCCAGAAGTCCTCAGCGCCACCGGGTAAACCCACAACGCTCCGTCTCACTAAGCTGCCCGGGGCGGCCCCCGCCGCCGGGTCAGCCCCCGCCGGGTCGGCCCCCCCCGCCGGGTCGGCCCCCCCCGCCGGGTCGGCCCCCCCCGCCGGGTCGGCCCCCCCCGCCGGGTCGGCCCCCCCCCGCCAGGTCGGCCCCCGCCGGGCCGGCCCCCGCCGGGTCGGCCCCCCGCCGGGTCGGCCCCCGCCCGGCCGGCCCCCGCTGGGTGGTCGCCCCCCGCCTGGTCGCCCCCCTCCTGGTCGGCCCTCGCCGGGCCGGCCCTCTGGACCGCCGCCGGGTCGGCCCCGACCAGCAGAGTGGTCGCTATCCCCAAAGACTCGGCTCCGCCAGCCGACGGCTCCTGGCGCCTCACCCTGGACAAACCCCCCCCCCCTCGGCCTCAACCTGCTGCTGTTCGTTCCCCTCAACTCGCCGCTGGCCGCTGGCCTGGTGCCCGCAGTGCAGCGGGCGGCGCCGCCCGCAGTGCAGCAGGCGGCGCCGCGCAGCAGTCCTGTGGTGGAGTCGCCGCCAGAGGCCGACGCCCCTCTGGACCTCGTCACCAACAAGACCCACGCAGTCACGCCCATTTATGTGGCGCCGCTGGATTTGTCAAACAAATGGACACCTGTTGGCATGGAGACGCCTGCGGTTGGCATGGAGACGCCTGCGGTTGGCATGGAGACGCCTGCGGTCGGCATGGAGACGCCTGCGGTCGGCATGGAGACGCCTGCGGTTGGCATGGAGACGCCTGCGGTTGGCATGGAGGCGCCTGCGGTTGGCATGGAGACGCCTGCGGTTGGCATGGAGACGCCTGCGGTTGGCATGGAGACGCCTGCGGTTAAGACGGAGGCTCTGGCGGCGGCCGCTAGCGTTCGAGCGGAGCGCAGGGAGTGCAGAGTGGTCCTCAGGAAGTTCACAGGAGACACATTCTCATGTGTGAATAGGAAGACAGGAATATGTGAGAATGTCATTAATACAGCACATAATAATAATAATAATAGCAATAATAATAATAATAATAACAATAATAATAATAATGTATTGTGTACTGTAAAGTCAGAACCTGTTCCTCTTTTAATGGATATTAAGGAGGAGCCGTAGTCTCCGGACGAATTGCAGTCCAAGTGGCGCCGGTCCACAGCTGCAAAGGGGAATGAAGTGGGAACGGCCACATGCAGGTGGGGGGGGGGGGTAATAATAAAGGGTTAGGGTTAGGGGGGGGGGGGGGGGGGGGTAATAATAAAGGGTTAGGGGGGGGGGGGGGGGTAATAATAAAGGGTTAGGGTTAGGGGGGGGGGGGGGGGTAATAATAAAGGGTTAGGGTTAGGGGGGGGGGGGGGGGGGGTAATAATAAAGGGTTAGGGTTAGGGGGGGGGGGGGGGGGTAATAATAAAGGGTTAGGGTTAGGGGGGGGGGGGGGGGGGGGGGTAATAATAAACGGGGTAAGGTTGATGTAAAGACGGCGTACCGACATCTGAGTACATTTAATCATACAGTCAATATGATTCAACCAATAAATCCCTTTAGTGATTAGTGATTATTTTGAATGGGACCAAGTTGTGTGCAGAGCTACAGCCTGCAGAACCAGGACTACAGCCTGCAGAACCAGGACTACAGCCTGCAGAACCAGGACTACAGCCTGCAGAACCCGCACTACAGCCTGCAGAACCCGGACTACAGCCTGCAGAACCAGGACTAGAACCACCAGCGTCAGGACTGTCTGGTGTCAGGCCGGCCAAGCGGCGTTTGGACCGGGAGCGGTTCTTTTGGGACCGAACTCTGAACCCCCATAGTCACATGTTACTAGTGGGGCCATAGAAACCGCTAAGCAACACTCAGCTGGCCTGCTGGCACACGTTAGAAATATCTTTGCATCAAAGATGTTCAGTTTATTGTGATGCACATCTGACCGCACAGTGTTACAGATTATTGTTCAGTGAAACGTTACCACGCAGGTTACACAGACTGCACTTCATATCTTCTTATCACTCTGTTTTCTAAGTACAGGAGGTTCTGCTGGGATGGTCTGCAGTCTTGGTGTTATTTATTTAAACGTATTTATCAAGGATACTGTTTAGTTTTTACCTGATGTGAAATAAACTAAAATGAAAAATAGTTCTTGAGTCTGTATTGTCTATATATAGATATATTCAGATATCTATAGATGTATTCATATATATATATATATATATATATATATATATATATATATATATATATATATATATATATATTTAGATATCTGAATCGACACGTAAGCAGAAGGCATGTATGTCCAGCTATGGCAACTTAATACAATACAATATTTATTGAAACGATAAAACAAACATCTTTTAAAGTACAATTTGTATCTGATAGGAAAGTAAAAGGTGGATATTTAAATCGATAAGGTGGATATTTAAATCGATAAGGTGGATATTTGGTGGATTTGAGAATAATTAAAGCCTGGAGGAAGAGGAACGTCACGTGGTCCAAAACCCGGAAGTAAATCCTTGCTGAGCCTTTTTTTTTTTTTGACAGTAACGGACATACGCGCATATTTTATTCACTACGTTTACAGCGAATCGTCGCCTGTGGACAACAACGCGTCGCAGTGAGAAGACGAGGAGAGGATCCATCCGTCGCGTTGTGCTCCATGGACAAAGACAAGCCCGCAGACGGAGTAAGCAGAGTCTCCACCATAACACCTTTAATGATCCAACATGGAGGTTCATGTCCAGAGCGACATGGAGGTAGCTTCATGTGGTCCATGGAGGTAGCTTCATGTGGTCCAGAGGGACATGGAGGTAGCTTCATGTGGTCCATGGAGGTAGCTTCATGTGGTCCAGAGGGACATGGAGGTAGCTTCATGTGGTCCAGAGGGACATGGAGGTAGCTTCATGTGGTCCAGAGGGACATGGAGGTAGCTTCATGTGGTCCAGAGGGACATGGAGGTAGCTTCATGTGGTCCATGGAGGTAGCTTCATGTGGTCCATGGAGGTAGCTTCATGTGGTCCATGGAGGTAGCTTCATGTGGTCCATGGAGGTAGCTGCATGTGGTCCAGAGGGACATGGAGGTAGCTTCATGTGGTCCATGGAGGTAGCTTCATGTGGTCCATGGAGGTAGCTTCATGTGGTCCATGGAGGTAGCTTCATGTGGTCCAGAGCAACATGGAGGTAGCTTCATGTGGTCCATGGAGGTAGCTTCATGTGGTCCATGGAGGTAGCATCATGTGGTCCAGAGCGACATGGAGGTAGCTTCATGTGGTCCAGAGCGACATGGAGGTAGCTTCATGTGGTCCAGAGCGACATGGAGGTAGCTTCATGTGGTCCAGAGCGACATGGAGGTAGCTTCATGTGGTCCAGAGCGACATGGAGGTAGCTTCATGTGGTCCAGAGGGACATGGAGGTAGCTTCATGTGGTCCAGAGCGACATGGAGGTAGCTTCATGTGGTCCAGAGGGACATGGAGGTAGCTTCATGTGGTACATGGAGGTAGCTTCATGTGGTCCAGAGCGACATGGAGGTAGCTTCATGTGGTCCAGAGCAACATGGAGGTAGCTTCATGTGGTCCAGAGGGACATGGAGGTAGCTTCATGTGGTACATGGAGGTAGCTTCATGTGGTCCAGAGGGACATGGAGGTAGCTTCATGTGGTCCAGAGCGACATGGAGGTAGCTTCATGTGGTCCAGAGCAACATGGAGGTAGCTTCATGTGGTCCAGAGCGACATGGAGGTAGCATCATGTGGTACATGGAGGTAGCATCATGTGGTCCAGAGCAACATGGAGGTAGCTTCATGTGGTCCATGGAGGTAGCTTCATGTGGTCCAGAGCGACATGGAGGTAGCTTCATGTGGTCCAGAGCGACATGGAGGTAGCATCATGTGGTACATGGAGGTAGCATCATGTGGTCCATGGAGGTAGCTTCATGTGGTCCAGAGCGACATGGAGGTAGCTTCATGTGGTCCAGAGCAACATGGAGGTAGCTTCATGTGGTCCAGAGCAACATGGAGGTAGCATCATGTGGTCCATGGAGGTAGCTTCATGTGGTCCAGAGCGACATGGAGGTAGCTTCATGTGGTCCAGAGCAACATGGAGGTAGCTTCATGTGGTCCAGAGCGACATGGAGGTAGCATCATGTGGTACATGGAGGTAGCATCATGTGGTCCAGAGCAACATGGAGGTAGCTTCATGTGGTCCATGGAGGTAGCTTCATGTGGTCCAGAGCGACATGGAGGTAGCTTCATGTGGTCCAGAGCGACATGGAGGTAGCATCATGTGGTACATGGAGGTAGCATCATGTGGTCCATGGAGGTAGCTTCATGTGGTCCAGAGCGACATGGAGGTAGCTTCATGTGGTCCAGAGCAACATGGAGGTAGCTTCATGTGGTCCAGAGCAACATGGAGGTAGCATCATGTGGTCCATGGAGGTAGCTTCATGTGGTCCAGAGCGACATGGAGGTAGCTTCATGTGGTCCAGAGCAACATGGAGGTAGCTTCATGTGGTCCAGAGCAACATGGAGGTAGCATCATGTGGTCCATGGAGGTAGCTTCATGTGGTCCAGAGCGACATGGAGGTAGCTTCATGTGGTCCAGAGCAACATGGAGGTAGCATCATGTGGTCCATGGAGGTAGCTTCATGTGGTCCAGAGCGACATGGAGGTAGCTTCATGTGGTCCAGAGCGACATGGAGGTAGCATCATGTGGTCCAGAGCAACATGGAGGTAGCTTCATGTGGTCCAGAGCGACATGGAGGTAGCTTCATGTGGTCCAGAGCGACATGGAGGTAGCTTCATGTGGTCCAGAGCAACATGGAGGTAGCTTCATGTACAGAGCAACATGGAGGTAGCTTCATGTGGTCCAGAGCAACATGGAGGTAGCTTCATGTGGTCCAGAGCAACATGGAGGTAGCTTCATGCGGTACATGGAGGTAGCATCATGTGGTCCAGAGCAACATGGAGGTAGCTTCATGTGGTCCAGAGCGACATGGAGGTAGCATCATGTGGTTCAGAGCGACATGGAGGTAGCTTCATGTGGTCCAGAGCAACATGGAGGTAGCTTCATGTGGTCCATGGAGGTAGCATCATGTGGTACATGGAGGTAGCATCATGTGGTCCAGAGCGACATGGAGGTAGCTTCATGTGGTCCAGAGCGACATGGAGGTAGCTTCATGTGGTCCAGAGCGACATGGAGGTAGCTTCATGTGGTACATGGAGGTAGCATCATCTGGTCCAGAGCGACATGGAGAACATGACAGCTGTGTCTAATGAACCACCGGTTCTCGTTGCAGAATGGTCAGTGCTCCTGGTTTGAGATGCAACAGTTCATTGGTGACCTCATCACATCTGGGAACCAGACCAGCCACCAGTCTCTGAAGGACCAGCATGATGTTCTCCACGTCTCCTGGGGTTTGGCCGGAGGGGAATATCTGGGGCTGAAAGGACCAGCGCAAGACAAGTCCGATTCAGACCAGAACCGGCTGATGTTGTCGGGGGCGCCAGAGAGGAGGGCAGAGTTCAGAGACAGAAAGGAAGTGGAAAGTGAGTCTTTAATATTGAAAGCGTTATTTTTAATTAAATGGAAGACACAAGAAAGTTTATCTGAAGCAATTTCCTGTCCTTTTCATTTCAAACACGGTGCAGTATAAGTAACCAGTCTATTCTTCTGTTCTTCACACATAGATGAGCTCCATGCATGCACCTGCTCTGGTTGTCCATTTTCTACATCTCCTCCTTCATACGAGACTTTGAAGACCAGGAAGCCTCTGTACTCGCAGGCACAAGCAGACAAAACGTGTCTCACTAAGACCTCCGCCGGCGGCAACCCAGCCATGAACCTCAGCCTCTGCTTACCGGACGAGAACACGGCCGAACCGAGCAGCACCACTACGTCCGACTTGAAGCCCAGAGGGTCCCGGCGGGAGGACAGGGAACGAGACTGCTCCTCCTCCAGAGGTCTGGCGGGCTCCTTCCCGCATTTCCCCATGTTTGCGTGCCTGTGTTGCCATGGTCTCCAGACCTGTGCTCAGCTACTAAGGCAGCAGGAAGGCCCAGAGCGCGGTCTCCCTCCTGGCAACGCACACGGCCATCACTTCCATCATCACTGTGCGTTCTCCTCCTGCCTTCCCTGCCCTCAGCTGGCGCGCTCGCATCCCCATGCGGCGCAGCTCCGGGGCTTCCCCTACTTGGGATGCCAGAACTCTCTGAGCGGCTGTCCGCAGCTCTCCCACAAGCAGACGGGCCAGAACCAGGAGGAAGGGGGCCGTGCCGCCATGTTCGCGCCCTTCCTGCACCCCTGCATGCACTGCTCTGCGGCCTTCCAGCGGCCCTCCCAGCTGCTGCAGCACCAGCGCTCTGAGCACGGCCAGAAGCCCGCCGGCTTCCTCTGCACCGAGTGCGGCAAGGCGTTCAACTCGCACAGCAACCTGCGCATCCACCAGCATGTGCACACCGGGGCGCGGCCCTACGCCTGCCCCGACTGCGGGAAGAGCTTCAGTCAGTCCGGCGCGCTGAAGATCCACAAGCGCATCCACACCGGGCGAGCGGCCGTACTCCTGCGCTTTCTGCGGCCGCGGCTTCCCCCACCTGGCGGGGGTCCGAGCCCACCAGAGGACCCACACCGGGGAGAAGCCGTACCGCTGCGGCCTGTGTGGGAAATGCTTCACCCAGTCGGGGGCTTTGAAGATCCACACCCGCATGCACACCGGCGAGCGGCCCTTCACCTGCGGCGTGTGCGAGAAGGGCTTCACGAACCTCGCCGCCATCCGCTTCCACTACCGGACCGTCCACGGCCTCACCTACGAAGCGGCGGGGAGATCGGCGGCCGGGACCCAGTACCGGGAGCCGGGGAACCCGGGATTTCCCTCCACATCGGCGGGACGCCCCCGGAGCGGTCACCCCGCGGGCGGCGCCGGAGAAGCGTCCATGGCGCCCGGAGGCCCGGCCGCCCAGGGTGCGTCTGGCAAGGCCCACTCTGACGGCGCCCACGCAGGCGGGCACAAGGACAGTCTGATGTACGCGTGTGAAGACTGTGGGCAGTGCTTTAAGGATGCGCCCTCCAGGAACAGACACCAGAACCTGGTTCACTACACGGAGGAGGGCAAAGAGGACCAGGAGGATGACTAAGACTCGGTATGGCGAGGACGCAGGGTGATGGCGGCGATGGAAGCATGCATTAAAGGGGAACTTCGGGATTTTTCAACCTGGACCCTATTTTCCCATCATTTTGGGTCTCAGGGACGAATGTGGACAACAATTTTTTGTTTAAATTGGTCCAGTATTGAGCGAGAGCTTCAGCCGCTAAACGAGCAGCAGTGTAAAACTAAGAGCATCAGCGCTGTGTCAATACGTCCTCTAAAATTGCTTGTTTGGTCACTCAGGGCTCAGATTATTATTAGTGTCAACCAGGGCTTGAAAACAAAATTATTTTTTCAATGGTTCCGCTCCGAACGGAACCGGTATATTTAACGTTTTCGTTCTTGCGTTCCGCCACCAACATATCGTTCCTGAACCGGTTCGGAACGTAAAATAACGTTCGTTCTTAACGTTCCGGCAGTGTTATTGGGCCGAGTCTATTTTTGTGGTCGATACCTTAAAACAGACCATAATAGTTATTGGTATATAACCAGGGTGGTGGTGGTGGTGGTGGTGGTGGTGGTGGGAATGTGTGACAGCTGAGCTCAGCGGGCGGCGAAGTGAACGCGGCAACCGGAATTTTTTTTTTTTTTCATGAAATAGGCTTTGCTATGCTTTTGTGAAATGTTATAGGCCATATAGAGAACGTTATTAACCGGTTTTGGGGATTTCAGAATAACGTTTCTGTTCCGGAACAGTTGAAGACCATTTGGTTTTCGTTTCCGTTTCCGTTCCTCGTAAAATTCCGTTCGTTTTCGGTTTTCGTTTTCGTTCCTTGAACCGGTTCGGAGCCCTGGTGTCAACATAATGGAAGGATCAAAACCTTTCGCTTGATCCGGTCTGTTATTGTGTGTAACCAACTCTCGATCAACAAGAGTCGCAGAAGATATTTAAACTGGTTAAAAGGACTGGATTGGTTGTAATCTAGGGAACAGAGCAGGTACAAATAATGCAATCATAACGATAATTGCAAAAAAGATTAATTTCTTTATTTTATATAGAAGCCATCCATAAATCACGTTAATTACAGTTCCACAAAGACACTTGTTTGCTATTACCTGACATAAGGTGTTGTGTATTATACTATTTGCATGTGACTGTTGGATCAGATAAAAGCAGCTGGAGACGAAACTGGACGGCTTCACAGGCTGAGCCGATCACTTTTTGGCGGGCGATCAGTTTTTGGCCGGAGGAGTCTGTTGTGTTGGACTACAGAGAGAAGCTGTTATCTATCTTATCTAAAGGATAAAAGATAAAAGCAATGGTTCCTCAAGTGAAAGGTGAAGAGAAAGGTTTCATTCCTCTGTAGGGATCCTTTCCATAATGTTGACACTGACATGTTGAGGACGTTCATTGAAGGGGCTAATGCCCCATCGTTTTACATTGCTGCCAATTTGACATCTGAAGCTATCGCTCAATATTGGACCAATTCCAAACATTGTTGTCCACATCGGTCCCTGAGACCCAACAGGATGGGAAAATGGGGTCCAGGTTGAAAAACCCCGAAGTTCCCCTTTAATGTTTCCAACTTGAGTACCTGAGAAGTAGATGGAGAAGTTAGGGGTCAAGTGTGAAGAACAGGTTTCTATCCAAAACTTTTCAAGGGGCCATTGTGTCGCACCTCTGCCACACAAACGAAAATGAATTGTAAACAATGTATAGTTTTATATGCATGTCTGGTGGCCTTTCAGAAGTACAAATGGTTTGGTAGTTATTTATGACTTTAATGAGGGAAATACCAGCATTTTACAATACCCAACGTGTTTATTATGGGTATTGTTTGTCCAATTCTAAGATCATTTATTTTCAAATAAGTAGTGGTTTTCTTGCCACCCGACAAACAACTGACAAAACCACAGAGAAGCTGAATCAGTGCTGATTTTGTGTCCCAGATGGACCAAGTGCCGCATAGTCGCTTGTGTTGCTTCCTTCCAAGCCAAGGGAGACGCACAACCTCTGCAACAAACATATGCACTGATTTGCCAAACCAACCAGTTTTTAATTACTATATAAAAATGATTATCATGAGCAAAGCTTTATGCATGTAGCCTACGTCTTTATTTGTCATCACTATGTTTCTAAAACAACTGGACAGCCAAACTAGAAGGGCAGGTGTGGCAGCAGCTTTGTAAATAGTGAATGGCGTCGAAATCCAACACAGATGAAGTTTCTCTGGTCTACCAGAAGTGTACTGATGGAGACCAGAAATGTACTGATGGAGACCAGAAGTGTACTGGTGGAGACCAGAAGTGTACTGATGGAGACCAGAAGTGTACTGGTGGAGACCAGAAGTGTACTGGTGGAGACTTTGGTCTCCTGGGAGAAGAAGCTGCAGGAGCCTCCTGACCTCAGCGGTCCATGTACAGATCTCACACCGCTTGTTGCTACAAAGAACTTATTGTCCTGAAAAAAATACTTTTTGTTGTGGGCCTCTGGATTTTTAATATATATATTTTTTAATGATTTTTAGTGATTATTTCGGTATATCATATATGAAGTTTGTCATTCACTCCTTTTTTTGTGTGACAATTTTCTTGAGGTACGGACGCATGAGACAATCTGCTGTCAGCTCAATACTGCCACTTGGTGTCACTGTAGTATATGTATGTATGCAAATATTACACTACAGCATAACAACCACATAGTTACTCAATGTTAGGCCTTTTGATGTTTTATGTAAAACAAGTTTTTATTCATCATATTCACTCACTTAAATTGAGAAACAATGAGATGGCAACTGTAAATTTAGAAGGCAAAATGCTTGATGATTGGGACACATTTTAAGGCATATTCCTTATTCTTCATCTTCTACTCATATCAGTTATTAGATTATATTATGTTTTAATATACAGTGCTGTATTCTGAGTTATTTAAAAGTGCAACGTGGGACTAAACATTTTATCAATAAACAACATCTCTGAGGTTAACTTGCAGTCTTTTGAATGCTTTTAGAAGGAAATGCATCGCT
>JAOPHQ010000896.1:0-25000 GCA_030340625.1 Merluccius polli
CAATGTTCAGATTTGACTTTTTAAAGTTTATGCAAATCAGCGCATATTTAATTACATCATGCCTAATTTGCATATCCAAACATTAAATTACAGGAAACTTGTAATACATTTATTTTTCATATTGATCTAAGTAATCAACTGGTGAAGTTTCATAGTGATATCTACTTGTTAATTTTTTTTACCCTCTTCACCTGTAGTATCTTGCCTTATATTCAGGACATTGAACAAGAAAGGCTGAATATTGAGAATTGCTCAAGGGATATCACCGGGCACCCTCTCTAATCTTAAAGAGGTACCCCTTGGCAACAAGAAACAAAAAAACTTTAACCGACAAAACCAGGTTCACCTAAATTATGGCATTTGGCTGCCGGACTATTAGGTTTAGGCACAAAAGCCACTTGATTAGAACTATGAAAAGATCATGGTTTGGGTTAAAATGATCACTGGAGACAAGTTTTCAAATTCCTTGAAGATATGCAACCTTTACTGTCATGGCAACAGTAAACACCATGACTAATTGACATGAGCAAGATTAAGTCCATTAGAGTTTCTAAATGTCGGTTTCGATTATTTTTCGATTAATTGCTCAGCCCTAGATTCTTCGTTACATTCTGTTTGAATATGGGTTGGTTGTGCTGTAAATTATGTTGGTGCATGGTATTGGTGTAATATTCCTCCATGTGCCCCTTTTTAACACGTTCCCTCGAGGTCTCTGCACGGCCCTGGTTAGCTTGTAAAATAGACACAATGGGTTCAGAACATTTTCAGACCCCTTCAGTATTTTCACATTATGTTGCAGCCTTTTGCTAAAATCCTTTAAATTAATTTTTAATCTCATCAATCTACACTCATATCCCGTAATGACAAAGTGAAAACAGAATTTTAGAAATGTTTGCAAATTTATTCAAAAGTAAAAACTAAAATATCACATTGTAATAAGTTTTCAGACCCTTTACTATGACACTTGAAATGTAGCTCAGGTTGCTTCCATTTATCTTGGTTATCTTTGAGATGTTTCTACACCTTGCTTGGAGTCCAGGTGTGGTAAATTCAATTGATTGGGCATGATTTGGAAAGGCACACACCTGTCTATATAAGGTCTCATAGCTGACAATGCACATCAGAGCAAAAACCAGCCATGAGGTGGAAGGAACTGCCTGCACAGCTCAGAGACAGGATTGTGTTGAGGCAGAGATCCTGTGTGGAGATGGGAGAAACTTCCAGAAGGTCAAGTAGGGCTGCACGATATATCGTTTGAACATCGGCATCGCGATGTGCGCATGTGCGATAGTCACATCACAGGACATGCGATATTAAAAGTCCTCCCCTTCAAAGTTCTTACGCGGTAAAACAGTTCAACTTTGGAACGACGTTTCACCCCTTTCCCAGTAAGCCAGCATGGTGTATTTGGTATCAACGGATTCATTGAAATCTCTAGCTTAAAAGCTGAGTCCACTACAGTGTCAAAAGTGTCACTGTTACATTTTTTCTCTTCTGTGCATCATCTTATTCCACCTATAATGCACTGCACAACAGGCTGGCTAAAGAGACTTCCATCCCTAATGCTGTATTTTGATCCGATGAACCCCCTTATTTTAGAGTATGACATTAGATCATTGACCTTAGCTTGGATTAATAGAAGGGTATTATATGAATACAATGGTGTCATAGTGAATCAACCAAATTCTTTCCAAATGGAGCTATTCAAGTCATCTTGTGAAAATTCTTCTATTTGTTAATATCGCAATA
The DNA here is from genome assembly GCA_030340625.1 of Merluccius polli. NCBI lineage: Eukaryota > Metazoa > Chordata > Actinopteri > Gadiformes > Merlucciidae > Merluccius > Merluccius polli. The sequence continues at coordinate 1,750 of JAOPHQ010000896.1, forward strand.
TATATCGCAAAAAATAAATAAATCGCAATGTCAGTTTTTTCCAATATCGTGCAGCCCAACCATCACTGTAACATTCCACCGATATGGGCTTTATGGCAGAGTGGCCAGATGGAAGCCTCTCCTCAGTGAAAGACACAGGAAAGCTGGCTTGGAGTTTTTCTCACAGTCAGAGTCCTTTAGGTGCTTTTTGCAAACTCTAAGCAGGCCACCCCCTCCCCACGACTATTAAAAACAATGATGTGCAGGCGTGCTCGGCCTGCCAGATCAGCTTGTTACGCATTATCTTGCGGCAGCGAACTTTTGCAATTCGGTTCCTACACCGGAAACATTAACATTAAATGTCCTTTTTATTCTCAGTGACAGTTCCATTAATATTTAACTGTAGTGTAGAGTTGTATTTGGCTTGTGATTTTTCTAAATTAAAGATGTAGGCAGACAATTGCTCACCATGCTCTTGCCATTTCTGCCTAGAACTAACGAAAGCCCCCTCTGCTTTCAGTTTATACATGTCATCTAATTTGTTTTGCAGCTCACTTAATTTTAATTTTATCCTCATCATTGAAAGGGATAGTTCACCCAAAATCAAAATTCAATCATCATCCACAATTGTGATTTAAGAGGGAGCTGTTCATTTTCCAAGAAGATACTTTTTTAAATCCAGATTGATCAGGGAAAAGACAAACATTAATTGTTATTGCCTTGTGATCTGTTAAGGGTGTAGATAAAACCATCACAACCGTGATACTGTCCTTATCAAATGTTCAAGGCCAAAAGTCTATACGAGAACATCTGGAACAATCCTTATTACTCCACATGTAAATTTGACTATTTGGGAATTTCTCTCTCCATATATCAGTTCTTCCTCAGTTCAATCCTTGCCTTTGGTGTGGTTTATTCTTTTGAGCTTTGTTCCTTCCCAGCTATCTGAGTTCTGTTGTATGGTTGTGCTCTATAGATTTAATTGCAAACTACAACTGTTTAGTAAGTTAAAGATGTGTTGCTGATTACAGCTTGAAGTGGTGATGAGGTCTTAAAATATTTTGAGAAGGTCTTTTAAAAAGGTATTGAAATTAACTTCAGGATTCCTGCATATACCCTGGTAATGTATGATAAGAAAAAAGCAACTCAAATTAGAAATGACAATTTCAGTTCTCATGAATGTTTGTCTGTAAAACGCCAAAAGGTTTACATGGATTGTCTAAACAAATGCCTGTTTTCTCCCTAGATGTACAACCGGAGGTATTTAAGGAGGCCCCAGCAGCCAAGCAAGTGAACAGACAGTTTGAAATGATCTGACAAGTTTCTCACGCACAGTATGTATTGCCCAAATTGAATGTATTCTAAAATGATTTTTACATTTGTTTCATTTGCAAGAAATAGTTACAAAGTTTAATAGCCATGACCTAAGTCCAAATATTGCTGATCGTCTTCATAAGCTGCTCCTGTGCTTCACAATTGTGGAACAGAGTCCAACATTCATTGCATTGAGAAAAAGGCCTCAAAATTACTCTTGTTGCACATAACAGGCAATAAGTAGATTCTGCTAGTATATGTTACAAAAACCTATGTCAATTTGTATGTAAATGCAAATTTGAATCGCCATCCCACAGGGATACGTTGCTTTCTCACTGCGGTGAAAAAAAATCCAAATCCAATAGGAAATGGGATGTCGGGGATAAAATATACCCCATCGCCTATCCTCTCAGGACACCTCGTATCAGAGTTGTATTACCCCTGCACATCCCTTTTGATGGCTTCTGGACGAAACCAGGTCCATCTGTCTCCAAAAGTTGTGTATAGCAACTTGTATCTTGAGAAATATCTTTGACACTTAGCTGCTATGCTAACGGCTGCTATGAGAGCACGGTCAGACTGAATAATGCAGTGAAATGTAATGGCAATTCTGTCTGAGTATCAGGCTAGCAATGCATTGAGTTGGGTATGTGCAGTCAGCTCACACTGCATACTCAAAAATTCTTGATAATTTAGTATACATACGGGCGTTTCTTGCATACATAATCCACATACTATGCAGCTGAAACACTACATACTCATTCTTACATACTTAGTATGAATAGTACATTAGTAATACTGTATGATGGACAGCATGACAGTTCCTCCAGTGAAGCCAAAACATCTCAATTGCCCCTGGTGGCTGGCTGTAGTATAGGACATAAAGTCGGCCCTCTCCATGTTGTCAAGTGGAACATGGGCCAAACTCTAAAAAAACTCCAAGTACATGTAACTTTTTTTTGTTTGTAGGTAGGTAGGTAGGTCGTTCTTGTGCTGATGTTACTTATAGATGAAAGATGTTTCTGTTTCCAGTTTTGCCCTGCAATTAATGTATATGGAGGTCTAGTCAATGTAACTTACTTGTAGAGCATAGGAGCAGCTGCTGAAGAAGCTGCTCAATATTTTGGACTTGCAGTATGGACAGTACAACATAAAAGTTATGAATATCACTTTAAAGGATAAAACTGGTGTAGTGTTTACTTATTGAAAACATGGCCTGTGAAAAGAGCAAAATCTGCAATGCTTTTCTGTTAATAACTATGGTCCATCTATCCACCGCCAGAAATATATATATTCCATATCATGTAACTATTTGAACTCCATGGTATTCAAAAATAAAATAAGTCACAGATTTGCAATTTTTCTTTGGTCTGCACAGCTTTTTTTTAAAACAATGTATTTCAATATAACATACTGATGATTACAGTATGATTATACTGCGAGTGTCATGTTTTGAAAAAGTTAATGTTATAGATTGTTGCTTATGCCCATGCAGTATAATAGGAGGGGGCTTTCCAGTGTTACTGGATGGGCGGGGCAGGGAGCTATCTGGTTTCTGCTATTAGGGATTGTGACTGAAAACATGTCATTTGGGCCCAGGATTCAAAGTACTGAAATATTCCTATTTCTTTTTTTTTTTCATATAAAAACAATATTTTGGAAGTAAAACACTATATTGAACAATTATATAAAGTAACTGCTGAATACCTTACATTTACAGAGATTGCCTTAGCTGTTTTAATGTGTAATGACTTAATATCCTTGTTTTTCTGTCAAATGAAACTTTTCAACAATATTTGTTCAGTTTACTAAAATGATTGTTTAATACCCTAAATGTACAGATACTATCTTTAAATATACCTATTATACATATTAATGTATTTTGAAGTACAGTGTTTAATTTTCCATTGTCCAATTCACTAAAATAACTAATACTGTAAATGTGCAGAAATTCCTATTTGATTAAAGGTACACATTTTGTTTATACATTGTGTCATTGTTTTTTTACTTGGGGAAACCACAATTATGCAGCAAATCAGTGTAGATGGACAAGACGGTTTCATGAAATGACCACTAAATACCCTTAATTTACAGGGATTGGCCTTAAATGTAGCTATTTTTGATGTATTTTTAATGTAATCTGCTTTTTATCCACTGTCCAATGAACATTTCTAAATCTCGTAATTCTTTAAAATGACAGATTAATACTGTAAATGGGCAGACATTTATCGTTGGTTTAATGCATTTATGGCATTGTTATACATTATTTCATGTCATTGTACATAAAAGAACAATATTTAAACAGGAAATTACTCTAGATAGACGAGGCTATTCCATGAAAAAAAATACTAAATACCCTTAATTTACAGGGACTGGCCTTAAATGTAGCTATTTTTGATGTATTTGTAATGTATTTAGCTTGTTTTTCCACTGTCTTATGGTTGTTTTTAAATATGCTAATTCTCTGAAATGACAGATTAATACTGTAAATTTGCAGACATTTATCTTTAGTTTTATGAACCTAGTTCGTTTTATACGTTATAACTTTGTTATTGTACATGGAAAAAATAGTATTTTAACATGAAATTACTTTAGATGGACTTGGCTGTTTCCTAAAATAAATAATGTATACCGTGAAATTACAGAGATTAATCTGAAAGTTATCTGATTTTAATGTTTTTTTTACATAATATGTATGTTATTTTACAGTATAATGAGCATGTATCAACTATAATATACTATATTTTAATTAATTTTGACTGTAAAATCTACTTTGTATTTTTACAGTTATTGTATGTAGTTCTGTGATCCAGTTATTTACTGTAATTTTACGGTATCCGTTTGGAAACTTTGCTGCCAGTGCTTTTACCGTTTTTTTACAGTTTTTTTTTTTACAGTGCAGGCACGCTACAAACCCCCCTTCAGCACTGAACACTGACCTGTCCCTCATGTCTGGCTTCCATAACACCACAGACATGTGATGACAAAAAACAAATAAATAACCAATACCGAGGGTCTTACTGGAGACTGAGCATTAGTCAGCCCACAGTGGGCAATTCAGTGTTGTCCAGCAGCCCTCGCCTTCTTCCAGGCTTACAGATGCGGTAAAGCACTATGGAGATCAGGATTATGAGGGTTCTCCTCACTGTTCTCACCGTCTTGGCAAGGAGAGAGAGAGAGAGAGAGAGAGAGAGAGAGAGAGAGAGATGGGAGGAGAGGGTGAGGGAGAGAGGGAAAATGAGAGAGAGAGGTCTGGAGAACAAAACACAGGAGAGCAGGAGTGAGTGATAGTGATGGACGATAGATAGATTAAGTTAATTATAGGTGAAAAATGTTAGGCTTGTGTGTGTACGTGTGTGACTGCCAATGTGTGCACATCCATAGGGGCTTTCGGGCTTGTGCTTGACCTACGCTACAGTGCAAACGATGCCGTGATAAAAATATGGTGAGTTCATCTTCGTGGCATCAGTGGAAGCCGCAAACTAGGATTAAATCAAAGTACGAGGAGGGAGAATTGATCTCAAACGAACACCAAGTCTGACCCCTATGCTCCAGCACCCTGACAACTGTTAAACAGTAACCGTTATTCAACACGGGATCTGTAATAACGTAATTGCTGAACACAAACTCGGCCAGCAGTAGTAGAAAAAAAGTGTCTGTAAAGGTTTCAAATCAACACCGTGTGGACTGGCCACTATAAATACACGTCTGAAAGCCCATTTTTAAAGCTTCATCCACTTCTTAAAATGGTCTTCAGTAGAATGTGTTCCTAAAGAGCCCTTCAACATCGACTTGAAGGGCGTTTTCTCTGTCTGCGAATGTATAGGCGCACAATATAGGGCTCACAGGTGGCAACAGTGTATATAACCGTCCTCTATGATGGATAGCCAGCCGGCGATGTATTACGTAAAATAGGGACAGTCCGAGAATCCAAGTCATCCTACATGCTAGTGCGTTATGTTTCGCCCCCATTTTACTGGTCCACCCCAATAACTGCCCAAACCACCTGTTGCCATGACAACGCATAGCACGTCCTGCGTGGCCTTTCTTCGATTTTTCTCTCGCTGACTCAAGGAGAGCAGGTCGATAAAATGTATGCCGGGTACAGTATGTGTGTGTGTCGATTTTTCTCTCGCTGACTCAAGGAGAGCAGGTCGATAAAATGTATGCCGGGTACAGTATGTGTGTGTGTCATGTTTCAAAGTGTATGTGTGTCTCTGTGTGTGTCCGATTGTGTTTTTGAGTATGTGTGTGTCTCTGACTAACTGTTTCTGTCTGTGCGATTTTTCTCTCGCTGACTCAAGGAGAGCAGGTCGATAAAATGTATGCCGGGTACAGTATGTGTGTGTGTCATGTTTCAAAGTGTATGTGTGTCTCTGTGTGTGTCCGATTGTGTTTTTGAGTATGTGTGTGTCTCTGACTACCTGTTTCTGTGTGTGTGCGTGCGTGTGTGTGTCTGACTGCCTGTTTATGAGTATGAGTCTGACTGCTGTGTTTCTGAGAATGTGTCTGACTGTCTGTTTCTGAGTATTTGTGTGTCTGACTGCTGTGTTTCTGAGTATGTGTCTAACTACCTGTTTATATATGTGTGTGTGTGTATGTGTGTGTGTGTGTGTGTGTCTGTGTGTGTGTGTGTGTGCGTGTGTGTGTCCCAGGCGTTGGACATCAGCTAGAGGAAATAGATGCTGCTGAAAGCTGTGCTTGATGAATTCTGAGGTTATTATTAGGGATGTCCGATATTATCGGCCCACCGATATTATCGGCCGATATTGGCATAAAAAATCAATATCAGAAAATATCGGTATCGGTTTTTTAACCGATACCAAAATCGATTTTGAAATAATTTCATACATCTGTTATGTTTCAAGTGAGGACGTGGTTTGATGACGTCATCAAACGCGCCGCGCCGTCTCAATAACAAGCCTGGGCGTGTGCGGCCGTGTAGCGGGACGCTAGTTGTAGCTGTAGTTATGTCGGTGGTTTGGAGTTATTTCAAAGTTTCTACGTTGAATAGTAAAATAGGGGTCAGCGCAACATACTAACGCATTCTGCGAAACAGGTCTCATCACAACCGGTTCAGGTCCGCTGTACCGCGCTCACATTATTTTATTTATTAATCCGCACTTCCAGACCGTCACCGGGGCTTCAGAGTAATGTGTCCGAAGAGAGCAGCCCTCTCCCGGACACACACGCTAGCTTTTACCGCTGTTTTGTTTTTATTTATTAATCCACACTTCCGCTCGGCATAAAGCCTATTGCAATGAGTGTAAAGCGGAGGTTTCACGTGGCCGCATATATCGGTATCGGTATCGGTTGATATCGGTATCGGAAATTAAGAGTTGAACAATATCGGTTATCGGTAAAAAAGCCAATATCGGACATCCCTAGTTATTATGGATGTGGCTATTTCACACACACACACACACACACACACACACACACACACCCTCTTCTTGACCCACATAGGGTGAGCACAATGGGCACTCAAGGGATTTATTGGGGCTTTGTGTGCGTGTGTGTGTGTGTGTGTGTGTGTGTGTGAGAGAGAGAGAGAGTGCGTACTGTGTACGGATAGTGTGTGTGTGTGTGTGTGTGTGTATGTGTGTGTGTGTGTGTGTGTGTGTGTGAGTGAGTGAGTACTTGGTGTGTATGGTGTGTTTGTGTGTGTGTGTGTGTGTGACATCTATGGTACCATCTATATAGCAGTTAAAGGTCAAAAGGAAGAGAAAAGAAAATTGATAGCATCTGGTGTCTGTGTGACAACAAATTAGGAATCAGTTTTGCGAAAAGGTTATGGTAATTTGTTGTTGTGGACCAACCTTCGAGTCGATCGGCATATCCACACGGTACAATCAATCGTCGTATAAATGTCATCATAGCAGCCCTTCGTTCTCAAAAGTATAACTGCTCTGTTTCGTAATAATGGCAAATATACATGAAAAATAGTTTGAGGTTTTCATCAGTGGTCGGAGAAAAAAAAGAAAGACACGAAGAAGTTCAAGAAAGACCCATTGGAGATGAAGATAAAGCACGAAGCCAAGATGGACACAGGATTTCCCAAAGCGTATTCAGCTATTTCTGTACAAGGACAAAGACACAGGGAGACGGAAGGTATGTGTGAGAGAGACCGAGGAGGGTGTTAAAATTAATGTGTGTGTGTGTGTGTGTGTGTGTGTGCATGTGTGTGTGTGTGTGTGTGTGTGTGCGTGTGCATGTGTGTGCATGTGCTTCCACCCAACTGGTTCCTGTATTCGGCACAGTGTTTGTGCGTGAGTGAGCATATGTTTGTGCTTGCATAAGGTCATACATGGTGTGTGTGTATGTGTGTGTCTGTGTGCGTGCGTGTGTTGGAGGTCACACAGTAGTATAGATGGAGAGTCCTAGTGTGTCACATGACGCCTACTGCTTTGCTTCGCGTGAACGTCCATCTGTCCACATATCTCAACACACATCTTCTTTTACCATCATATTAAAACAATTAGATTTGTTATGTTGTATTACTGTAAACAGTAAACGGTTCCTTGATATAATAATATATATATATATATATACATAATACATAAATAATAATAGATAATAATGTATTTTTGATTTCAATGATCGAAATTGAAAGCTCATTTCGATCTTCGATTTAAAATCGGAATCGTGACACCCCTAATATATATATATATATTAGGGCTGTTCGATTAATCGATATTAAATCTTAATCGCGATTATGTAACTAGGAAGATGTGAAAACGTGAAACTCGTAAAATCGATTTTTCACTTCAACTAACGCAATTACGCCACAGCCCCGCTGAGCTGCTCTGCCGTAGTTACTTCCGCCTCTGACCACTTCTCACCACATGGCTTTACGGCACATTGTAAACAAACATGTCGGCGTTGGATTTAGTTGCTAAAAAGAAGAGCAAGTCCGTTGTGTTATTCACGGTTATATGAGCGGCGGGTGACTTTTTAGGGAAACCCATTTCGCACCTAGTATAACTTATGCGTCGCGCGCTTCAAGAGCGGCCATGTTGAGTTTTGAGTCTAAAATATTTGTTTTGGTCCCGGAGGAGTTTTATAAAGTCGTGGCTATTTACTTGTGTGTGTGTGGGAAATGTGTGTGTGTGTGTGTGTGTGTGTGTGTGTGTGTGTGAAATGTGTGTGTGTGTGTGTTGATGGTAGACCGTGTGTGTGTGTGTGTGTGTGTGTGGATAGAAGGTGTGTGTGTGTGTGTGAAATGTGTGAAATGTGTGTATGTGTGTGTGTTGATGGTAGAATGTGTATGTGTGTGTGTGTGTGTGTGTGAAATGTGTGTGTGTTTGTGTGTCGATGGTAGAATGTGTGTGTGTCGATGGTAGACTGTGTTTATGTGTGTTTGTGTGTGTGTGTGTGTGTCGATGGTAGAATGTGTGTGTTTATGTGTTTGTGTGAAATGTGTGTGTGTGTGTGTGTCGATGGTAGACTGTGTTTATGTGTGTTCATTCATGGGTTACTTTATTATTTAGCTTGTAAAGACCCAGTTTAGTTTCGAAAATGCCTTATTTTACTTAACGTATATTCTTCAAGCTTTATTTATTTTACAAAAATAATTTTGCACTTTTTTCATTCATTTCTGGTTTAATCAGAGAAATGTTTAAAGCCCAATGGGGAAAATGTTCAATAAACAGCATATTTGAAATAATTTCTTTGTCTTTTGTTATTTCACAAAATAATCGTAATCGTAATCGAAAATCGGATTTTGAGAGAAGAAAATCGAGATTTTATTTTTGGGCTAAATCGAACAGCCCTAATATATATATATATATATATATTTTTTTTTTTTCATCCATATATATATTCTTATTCTCATCCACCTTTTCTCTAGTGAAATGTATCCATTTACTGTATTCATATTTTACAAAGTTTGGAAATGGGCTAGCCTAATGGTCAGAAAAAAGAAAAAGCGCATTGGTATCAGATCGGTACTCGGTATCGGCCCATTCGAAGACGTGTGTACTTGGAATCATATGGGTAATGAAACAGAGTTATCGCTGCAACCCCAGTTGCAAATCTCTGAATCTGTATAGTTGTGTTTGTAGTGTGCCTGCTGTAACCAATAGGTAAAGAGATTCTGTACCGAACTGCCCACAAAGGCTTCCCTCAAGCATGAGGTTAGTTTCTTGGAGCAGGTTATAGCTTATACACACACATGCACGTGTGTGTGTGTGTGTGTATTTTTCTGGTAATAGCGTAATTTCTTAGAACTTGTAAGCTATAATAAACATACACACACACACACACACACATATACATACAGACAAAGAGACCTATTCTGCTCTCTCTTTCCCCTTCTCTCCCACCCCTCTCCCCCCTGTTATATTCGGTTATGTTCTCCCCTTGTGCCCTCCCTCTGGGAGGAGGAAAGATAAGAAGTGGAGAGAGTGGAGGGTGAGAGAAAGGGAGGGGGGGCGGGAGAGAGAGACATAGAGAGAGAGAGACAGCGAGAGAGAGAGAGACAGACAGAGACAGAGAGAGGGAGGGAGACAGGAATGGAGACGAAGACAGAAAAGGAAGAGAGAGACAGGAAAGAGAGAGAGAGAGAGAGGGAGACAGGAATGGAGACGGAGACAGAAAAGGAAGAGAGAGACAGGAAAGAGAGAGAGAGAGAGAGGGGGGGAGGGAGAGAGATACACCACAAAGGGAGAGAGATGGAAAGAGAAGGAGACTGAGGAATGGCAGAGAGAGAGATAGAGCGAGACAGAGAGAAAGAGAGAGAGAGAGAGAGAGAGAGAAACAGGAAAGGGAGAAGGAGAGAGAGACACACACACTGACAGAGAGAGAGAGAGAGGCTGTCACTGAAGAGTCTCCTAACTGAAGGTGTCAGTGTGCTGGCTCACCCCCGTGTTCCCCTGCCTCTAAAATAGCCTCAGCCACAACAGGGGGGAACCAGGCCCTTTGCCTTCTGTTTTAATATATTCTTCAGCCTTGATGATGATGCTCTCTGCTTTCATCTCCATTTTTAGTCTCCATTAAGGTCTCGCTGATGAAAATACATGAGAGAGGGTTGTTTTGTTATGCTATTTGTGTGTGTTTGTGTGTGTTTGTGGTAGTATGGGACTGTGTTTGTGTTTCTTTGTTTGTGTGTTTGTGCGAGTGTGTGTTTCTTTGTTGGGTTTTTTTCTTTTTTGTGTGTGCGAGTGGGGGTTTGTGTGTGTTTGTGTGTGCGTTTGCACCTGCATGTGTGTACAGTTGATCTGCCATGTAGCTTCGTCTGCTGTCAAAAGTGTTGTGAACTGTGTGCGGAAAAGCATACAAACCAAAAATTAGGTTTCTACTAATTAATTGCATAAATCGTGTTTCTGCACAATTTATTTTGTTTGTTGTTGCCAGAATTTACAGCAGATGCTGACATAATGTTGCCACAGATACTTTCTCCCCTGTCAGATTCTCCAGAAAGGCAGTTAATTCAAGTCTTGCCAATCAGAGCCACACTTAATCAGATAAGATAAGATGAGACAAACCTTTAATAATCCCCAGAGCGAAATTCAGGTCATAGCAGCAACAGCAATGACAATGAAACACGGGAGAGGTACAGGTATATAGAGCAGGAGTACAGAACCAAACCAAGATACATGTACAGTCTGTCAATAATTAGTCTCAGTCTTTCAATCTCAGTTTATCAATAGATATACATTTACATATACCAATATGAATGAATGAATGAATGAATGAATGAATGAATGTATGAGTTCATAGAGTCCATGCAGGATTCAGTAGTTAAGGGTCCAAACTAATTAAGGTCTTTAAGTTCCCATGTGGAGGTCAAGCCTTGGTTGTGGAGCCTGATGGCCACTAGCACAGAGGACTAACATTACCAGATACATAATCACTCTCAATAACGCAACCTAAAATGACCAAATCACTCTCGATGCTCAAATAAACGCACCACATTTATCTGATCTTGGGTTGAATATATTACATATTCTCACAGACTGGGAGTAGCAAGGTGAAGCTGAGGTGACACCAGTTTCCTTGTGTTGTCCTCGGTCTGCAGTCTGGCAGAGTCTCAGCTATGCTTCGTGTTGTACACATTGTAATTATGTTCTGATTTCACTAGCTAGCAAACAAATCAAGTTGCAATGCTCCGCCTACATTGACTTGACTTGCAATTGCAATTATTGTATATTTTCACAACATAGTCATCAGAACCCAAGGATGTCTAAACAAAAGTAATCTTATTATTTTTTTTATAAGAATTGAATCCTGGCAAAGTTGTGCTTTTAACTTTTCATTCAAGAGAGTTGGCCCCTGTTTCTCTGCAGTGTGGGGATGAACAACCCTCACGTCTCAAGCAAAACTGTGTGACTGGACCTGTGTATACAACCAAGCACGGATTAAGAATGCAGGGGCCCCAGGGCAGAAACCCCCCCCACCTACAACAGTTGTAGCGTGTATCTGTTGGAAACACTTGTAGCTTATACATGATTTACACTGACATGCTACAGCTTATGATCAAAACCTTAAGGACACATGATTGCAACAATACTTTACTAGGCCAGCGTGAATGCAGTGTTCACATAGGACTACCGCCCCACCTCCACCAGTACAGTTCTATGATTCAGATCACACACACACACACAAACATACACTGATCGATTCATACTCTGTGTATAGACAGCAAATAATAATCTATGTAACCTGTATTATCTATCATACAGGTTTTCCGCACGAGGCCCTGTTTCTATTTACTTTCTGTCGCTCGTGTTGAAAGCGCTGTAGGACACTAAGTCTTATGAGGAATGGCTGATTCACTTAGTTGAGATGAGGAGTTGTCTCGTGGTTTGTTCACATGATGTAATAGAAGTGCATATTTAACGGATTCAGTGTGGACAGAGAGCGTCTGATGTTACGCTATAGTCGAGCGTTCACTTGCTGTTAGGGCAGCGATGGTTTGGAAGCGGTCAGTACGGTGATTGGTTGTTCAGAGCAGGCGGTCTCTGTGGAAACGAGCCCACTGAATCACCGAAGAACAAGGAAATAGCCTCGGCTAGACATTCCTATCAAATAGTTATCGACAGTGCCGTTATCAGAATACACGCATGACGACAAGTTTGTGCAGACCACGATAATGACGTTGTAGCCTATATGCACGTTAAAGAGAGAGAGAAAAAGCAAACAATAAAAATAAGTAAATTGCATTAATTCAAGGAGGCAATTAAAAGCAGCAAACTATTATCCAATGAGCATATCTCCACTATTCAACACTTTAAATAACAGCCCATACCGGTTGTGGATATTGACGCATACAGTGATCACTGTGATCACATCCTCTCTCCACAAGATTTCGTGTATTTTTGTGTGCCCTAACATATATAGAGGAAAACAGTAAACAATAATAAATATGGATTCAACAAATAAAAGGCGACAAAGAGCTAATACGATGTTTTTTAATAATAATAATAATTGATTGGATTTATATAGCGCTTTATTGGAGGTCACTCAAAGCGCTTACATAGTGTGTGTGTGTGTGTGTGTGGGGGAGATATGACACCTCATCCGCTACCAGAGTGTAGCACCCACTTGGGTGATGCGCATAGGACTAAGCGTAATCTGCGTAATCACTTACATGTTATACTTTAACTGTGCTCCCGGTTGTGGACTGAGATAGGGTGTCAAGACGTCTTGCAGGGATAGCCACTGTCACCCAGCAAGTGACACCCAACTGGTACATGGTGCCTCACGCCTCAGACCGCTCCCCATTAAAATACGCGGATCATGGGTAGACCCAGGCCACTTTGCAACAACATCAAGAATGTTAAAAGTTGCATCAACAACAATCTGCGTGTTGATGGAATGTACTTTCTTTCTATTGACGAACACGTCCTCATCTTTTGATGGCGCAATTATTTGTATGTGCGTCCCGTCAACAGCACCGACCACACCGGCATACCTGCATGCCATGAAGTTGGCTTTGATCCTGTGTAGTTGTTGATTGTCCAAAGGAAACCGGATAAACTGAGCTCTGTCAGCTCTTCTAGCCTGTATGTAAATATAGGATCATTGTGGAATCGTGTGTGTATGTGTGTGTGTGTGTGTGTGTGTGTGTGTATGTATATATTTACATATATGTATGTAGGCTACATTTTTATATATGTATATATATATATATATATATATATATATATATATATATATGTGTGTGTGTGTCTGTATGTATTTTTTATTCTATTTTTATTATTTTATTATTATTGTGTTGTGTTGGTGTTATGGACCTTTCATGAGATGTTTGCGATATTCCTAAATCGTCGGCATTGCAAAGTTGCATTTTCCCTGTTGCTAAATATCGTGTTGCCAAACATTTTATTTCCTAATCGAGTTATTCCTGTTAGTCGGGGATGTTATTGCATCCCGCACTAATTGCACAACAAGTTTTATACCCTCACGATTTAGCCGATATCTCTTGATCAATTCAGTCTTCCATTGTCTCCAAAACATTTCGTCTCGCAGTCATTTTCCGATTCTTTGTGAATAGGTCTTAGTGAGTTAGGAGTCCTCTCGAGGACTTTTAGGCTCTCCTAGACTTAGGTGTTACTTTTAGGCCTAAAATACTTTGTGAATTGCTCTTAGTGAAAAAAATTAGGAGTCCTAAATTTAAGACTGACACGCCCATTATTTTTAGGAGTTTCTCCTAAATTCGCCAGTTAGGAGCTACTTTTAGCGCTAAGATCCTTTGTGAATACGGCCCCAGGTCTCCGATGAGTTCTGACTCTAGTCCCAGTTTTGATAAAGATTTACCATCGTTGACTCATCCTTGTTCTAGTCCAGTTCATTTTTAATCCTCTCCATGTGGGAAGATGCATCCACGATGTTTGTTAGTTTAGTTAGCAGCTAAGTTGAACCGTCACGTCGTCTATATTCTATTGTCTTAGCTAAGGTAATGCTGATATCCAAATTCCCACGGTCACAGGTCACCTGACCTCATCATCAATCATCGTCATGATACAGACACAGCCAGCATTATTTTGAAATCAAGTAACGGATGAATTCATTCATTGGTTCGTATTTCAACACACACACACTCAATTAATTAATTAGATTTGCCCCCGGGCACCGGCCCAATCGGCCCTGGTGGATAATCCATGCCTGGTTACAACACGTCCACAAAAATTGCACATTCCTTGCCATTTCAGAACACACACACACCTTAATTTGGGTGAGCATGGAACACACACACTCTCAATGATGTGCAGAGAGAGAGAGAGAGAGAGAGAGAGAGAGAGAGAGAGAGAGAGAGAGAGAGAGAGATGAGGGAGAGAGTGAAAGCAAGGTGGGCGTAATTGTATCTGAAAGCAAGGTTAACCACGTGGTCAACAGGCTAGTCAATTCACAGGCAACACTCAACACACAAGTACTGAAAAAAACTTCTCTCTCTCTCTCTCTCTGAAATTCATCTTTGGTAACTTTCTACTATGGAAAAGCTAACAAGAGAAAAGGTTGTTTGATTAATGACTGACTTGCTCACATGTACAATCTGTGTATGTACAATATGTACAATCACAATGTACATATCTCTGTCCTTGCTCTCGCTCTCACGCTCTCCCTCTCTCCCTTTAACTCATTCTTTGGCTCTCTCTCTCTCTTTCTTTGACACTTGCTCTCAATCCCTCTACCTCACCCTCTTTACTCTCTCTCTCTCTCTCTGGCTGGCATGCTAGCTCTGTCGTTCACCAAAGAACTGCTGGAGGAACCCCAGTCGTACTGTATTGAGGTTAGGAGGCCACAGCCATAGTAAATCAAACCTCTCACCGCTATACTTCTTTATTGCTGATTAATGCCACTCAGCTGAAGGGGAAGTGGAGGGCGGTGTGTGAGGGCTGCGTGTGTGAGGGCTGCGTGTGTGTGTATGTGCGTGTGTGTATGTGTGTGTGTGAGTGTGGGTCTCTTCTCTCTCCCGGTGTCTCTCTAAGCTTTGGTTAATTGGCCCGGCTGAAACTAAATACGCCCACGCGGTGTTCATCCGTCTGTCTGTCCGTGCGACAGGTGTTTTCACATATAGTCCTTTTTAAACAAACCAAACTCAGTCCTCCTAAAGTGGACAAAAATTGGGCCAACAGAAAAGGTTCTTTTTGCCTTCACATTTTCAGTTCATTTAAATGAGGACTGTTTTTTTTCTGTTAATACTGTAGTCCCTCTGCAGCTCAGACCTTTACTGATTTGGATTATGGGTAGTTTTCACTTGGAACAAGATGACTGCGGCTATACTTGTCTTCCTGTGGTATTGGGTTAAATTCGCTTACAGAGATAGGGAAAACCGAAGTATAATCTTCATTCCATATCTGGAGAAGTGCAGGTTAAAGACCGTGTAAAGCAAATTCTGGAATTTGTTTCTAAACACATTACACATGTTAGAATGTCATTGCTGAAAACGTGAAAAGACTGTATAACCATTTAATGTTGAATTGTGGAGTTAGATTTTATTTTTCACCATTTTTGCATTCAGGATTTTATGGGCAGGGCTTAAAGGGTACATGATGATGTATATGCACTACCCCTTAGCATTGCCCCACCCCTAACAAACAAAGTGCAGTTGCGTTACTCAATCGTGAGTTTGACAGTTATTAGTTTGACAGTTATTATTTGAGAGAGGCTCTGCCCCCTGTGCACAGACGGGCGTGGTTTAGCGCCTTCAGTGGTCACGCCCCCCAGTGTCGTTTGAATCCTAATTGTATATACCTGGCGACCTATTTAATCATGTAAATTTGGCTAGGTGGTAAATAACACATTTTTCTTTAGTTACGTGGTGGGCCGAAGGCTGCTATCTGCTTTAGTTTTTGAAATGATCGATTCTCAGCGATAGAGTAGCTGTTTTTTTTATATAAACAAAATACTTTTTTTCTGAACACATTTTCGTTTGTTGGCAGCCTCAAGTCGATCATATTTTTTATACAAACTAAACTTATGTTTCATAAATAGATTAGGCAAATGCTAGGGGGTACTATACTGAAAACCAATCAAAAACTTGTTTTAGCGCCACCTGACTTGAAGTCGTTCAAAAGAAGTAAACAACAGATCAGAGGAATCGAAGCACAGAAGCTGCGGATACTGCTGTCAGGTAAGGTGTTTAATGTCATATTCATTCATATTCAAATTCATATATATATATTTTTAATAGCAATACTTAATACTTTGCTACATCTTTGATGCAGTCAATATTGGCAACCTACTAAATGCATTGTCATCACACTTATACTTCAAGGTGTCTCCTATTCCTGTCGGGTGTAGCATGTTGTACCAAAGAGTTTGGTTGTAGTGGACTTAAACTTTGGATATGTTTAGATAAACATTACAAAACCCAAGACAGTGTTACAGTTAGTGTTACAGTTAGTGTTACAGTTAGTGTTACAGTTAGTGTTACAGTAGGCTTCACTTGGCCTATAATTGACCAGACTAGACAGAGATTGAGGAAGAGATCAAATTTATTACAGAAGTTTACATAATCTGCAGATCACCTAATAGATTGTCATGTAAATATTCTATCCTAAAATAGTTTATCCTCAAACAGAAAAATAGCAATGAAAACTGTTTTTTCATTTTTCTTCTTTCATAATGTGATTTCCGTTCTCACTAGACAGGCGCCTACATTTAAAGCCTAGTTTGATATGTTCTCACAGTCCAAACAAAGATACATGTCTGTACATGTTAGCTTGTTCAAGTTGCATGTGCATCTCTCTTTCACACATTGTGTCTTTTTACAGGAGCAGTACACAAGCTCTGAGTGTGGGCTTCCTCATCTAATACATTGTAATGGGTAACAAAATGGGGTAGAGGTGGGGTATGTATGTGATGACTGTATGGATTGTAGTAGTAATGCTTCCAAAGTTATAGTTTGTTTATAACTCTCCTAATATGTTTCCCCAGGTACCCCCAGATGCTCAGACCTGCTATCAGACATCTTCTGGACCTGACCTGACCCATCGATGATCATTGATGCCTTGATTCATTTTTTTTACAATACACATTTGAAGAAAATGTGTTTTGCTTATAATAATATGCACAATTCCTGAAGCCTAATAAAATAGCCTGATGCAGAACTGACCTACACATCCCAGTGCTTAGACAGGATTGTGGTCTATTTCCGCACAGTATTTTAGAAACTACAGTGCCTTGCTATTAGTCCGTGCTTTTAATGCTTGGGGATGAAATGGATTCTTAGCATTTATACACACAAATGTATAAAGTAGTGGTGGGCCGTTATCGGCGTTAACGCAAGACTCTTATCGCGCGATAAAAAAATTATCGCCGTTAATCTATTCTCATAGTTGGGTTGGGAGCTGGGTCTATACCGGATTTCTACCAAGGAAGGTAAGCACCGCGGAACGGCTGTGCTGCGGAACGGCTGCGTCCTCTGCCCGGCGACCCCCCCCCCCCGTTGGTCGTAGGTCTGGGCAGTGGCGCCTTAATGCACGGGCTTACCTGGGCTTCAGCCCGGGGCCTCGGCCAATCAGGGGCCCCTTAAAAAATATATATTTAAAAAAAAATGTGATAAACGTCCGTATTCGCGGTGTCATTACTACAATCGCGCACCTCTCCCCCTCCCGTCAACAATCGCGCACCTCTCCCCCTCCGGTCAACAATCGCGCAGACTTATTTTTAGTCATTATTTACGTAGCACACACATATTATGAATGCCTTCGACAGAATTCAAATTAGCCATTTTAATCTAGATTAATCTAGATTAATTCCAAGATTACAGTTAGATTAATCTAGATTAAACAAATTAATCTATTCCCACCACTAGTATAAAGTCAAAACAACAGTCAACCAGTTTAAACCTGCTTTACAAACCTTCAACCTCCTGTACTATCTTTTCTCTGCTCTTGTGGGCTCTTTCAATATTTGAAGAGTTCAGATGCAAAAGCCTCTAAATGCCACCTCCGTAAAAAATGAGATAAATATATTGAGTGACTGCTCTCCGCACGTAGTGGTAGTAGTATATGTTAATCAAATCATTTCACGTCAAAACCCGCAAAATACCACTCTTTTCCTGGTCTGAAATCTCGATTTGTAGGCATAAACCTCTATAACTTCCCTTTGTCAGCAAAAGCCTCTACGTTCCGAGAACCAATCACAACGCAACACGGAATCATGTGACTTCACCCAGTTTCAACATGGCGGCGGCTTAGATTGCTTCTAAAATAGATTATAGATATAGATAGATTCTTTATTATATTATTCTTTATTATGTATTTATATTCTTTATCTTTATTATAGATTATAGATAGATCCTTCCTCAGATCGCATAGATGCGCGATCTATGTGGATCGCATAGATGCGCGATCTATTCGGATCGCATAGATGCGCGATCTGAGGAAGGCCAGACGGCCAAAACATTATCGCCTTAATAAACTACCTACATTGTTCTCAACTCAGAGTGTGCGGCACCTCTCTCCTTTTACTGATCTTCTCTCTCAGTTGCCAGCACCTCACATTTGGTGTGTGTTTGCACCTCTCCTTTCAAGCATGGGGAATATTGTCAGTTCATTGAGGTCTCACTTCTTTTGGCCTTTTTTAAAAATCAGATTTATGTCTTTTCTCTTATATACATACTTGATTATATGCCAAATGTTTTTTAACATAATAAGCTTTTTTATTTAATGTAATGAGCTTTTTTATAGTTGAATCTGATGCCCAAACATAAGAAATTAACTTACTTGACCACTTTTCACTTTTCATGTTTTATTTTTTTATATAAATTATTGTTATGTTTTGTTTTATTTATTCCATCATTTATATTAATTTCTACCTCATATTTTTATATTATAATTTATAATATAAATATATAATATATATAAGTGATTTTACTATTTTTTACTATGTCCAAATATGTGGATTTAGAGGTTTTTGCCCAAAAAGTACCGGTGGATTTAGCTGGTTTTGATGCAAAAAAAAAAAAGTATTTGGTAGAAACACATAAAAAGACTAAAGTGACATTTTTGAAATAACCTTTAACCTGTCTCTGCCAGATGGAATGATTCGCGTTGGCTCAGCATTTCCATCTGGAATCGTTCCGTTGGAAAGCCTTTGGGATGGGGCGAAAATACTGGTTGCTGATTGGATGAACCATCTGCCTATGTTGGTGATTGACGGGCCAAATCAACCAATCAGATCAACGAAGCGTATGACGTTATAACAGAGTGTTGAGGCAAGCTCATCAAGTAAACAAGTCGGGAGAAGGGCAAAAGCATCTTTTCCTCTGAGAAAAGCCTCCAGTGCCGCTTTTTGCTCATATTTTAGAGAAGGAATACACTATAATTCTGCTAAAACTTGCTCGATAGCTGCGCGCATCTCGATCACATCCGCGGAAGCCGCCATGTTGTTTAGACTGTAGAGTCGCTCCTTGCGTCACACTTGAACCCGCCTCAAAACCAACGCCGAATGGATGATCATTTGGTGATCGGCTCCAAATTATCTCTGTCGTGTAATGCCAGTCTGAACTGTGAGTGGAATATCATGGAGCTCACGAGATCAGGCTGGTCTCACGAGGCTAAATAACCTTATCATTGCCATTAAAATAAAATGACTGAACTTGAACATAGAAGCCTGATAAAAAATGGTCATTTAGAAGAAAAGTGGTCAAACGTATTTAGAGGCTTTTGCAGCTAAACTCTTCATTTCTTTCTTTGGTATACTGCATGTAGCGTTCTCTATGGTAGCCAACATGAGCTGGCACATCTTGAGTGTGGCTGTCTCTTAGGTCATATTTTTCAATAGCTTTTTCTGCAATTTGGCTTTCTTTTGTATTGTGATTCACCCTCTCCTGTGCACATTTTGTCCAATTTGCAACTGAAAAGTGTATTATGTTTGTTGTACAGCTTGTTACATGCATGCAACACTCCATATTGTTTTCCTTTTTGCATCCAGAAATGCTAGCTAAGGTTTACATGTGGTTGGGATTATGCAAATGAGATGTCATACATCAAATGAGATAGATATCACATATAAAATGAGGTGGCAGACAGAAAATTAGTTGGATGGAGTAGTTTTTAGTTAGACATTCTTCTGAACAGATCAAATTATACATTAGAAGCTCATAAAGTAGTCCATTAAGGGTCTATAACAAATATACAAAATCTTTACTCTCTATGTGTTGAGACATCTTAGATAGATTATATGATTACATCCCATGCTTAGACATGCATTTGTTCATTCATTCCGACAACTACAACACAACGGTTTTTTTTAAGCTAATGTATCGTACCGCTAAGTCAGACCCGCTCTGCATGTTTACATTTAGGGGTCCTATTTAAGCCATATGCGATTGGTTGATATTTTCACTACAATCTGATTGGTTCATCAACTAGAGCTATCCCGCGATTTGCCTGAGCAGACTGACAATTAAAGTATACATTTGTGAAAATATATGATCAAACCAGAGCTGGCAACACATTTTATTAGACTTTATAGAATTATTTAATATCATACATAAAAAAATGGTGTGTCTCTATCGATGGAGATCGATCAACAACACAAAAAACACGTTCGGCCCACCGTCTAAGTGTGACAAACTCTAAACACATATTTACTTTTGGTTAACACGGACTTTAAACAAACCCCATTGGGACTTGTAGTGAACCGTCCTTAAACCACCTCCCGAAGAGGTCTGAGGTCTTTTGGAGTGTTCACATATGTGCAAAAAATGCTGACTAATCGCACTGAGCTTGTTTGGAGGACTGAAAGGGACCAAGTGTGAAAACACCCTACGTCACATGTTAGTGTTGATGCCATGCGCTACCAATTGAACTACATAGGACCACATTGAGCTTGGCTGGAAATGTGTTTTTTGCTTTGTTGTGAGTCATTTAGGCCTACCTGCCCTTTCCATTGCTTCCTTTTCTCCTTTCCTCCTTGTTTTATGGCCAGCTCTTGCGTGTCAGTTTGATTCAATTCTAGTTGTTTTAGTATTGTTTCTATGTTGTATCCGTATGTGTTGTACACAGCGAAACATCCCATAAACAATACCTAAGACAGCTGTCAACGTGTGTGTGCCTGTTGGCACCCACTGACACAGGGCTGTGTTCCCTGACACGACTCATAGTGAACCCCATTTCACCTCGAATTCCAACACTGAGATTTCAAAAAATGTGTTTTGGACTAAGAGTTCCAAGAAGGAGTGTATTGTGCATTACATTATAATAAGCGATGTTGCTCCACACATCCATGCACACTGTGACGTTAGTGAACCCTCTCGCCCTCTCGTGTCCCTTCGTCGTGACATCAAAGTGCCTCCAAAAAGGCATTTTTCAACATCACAAAAAGAACCTGACTTGAGTTCAGAGCAGAGGACGTTCACACACTGGTTGGCGGAGCCTGGAAAACATAGGATTTTACAAAAGGTGTCAAAAGGCATTGGGTGGGGATGACTCACACTATCAAGCTGTCATGTTGACTCTGTGCCTGGAGCCCACTCTAGTTCTTCTTCTACGGTGGCTGCACCAGCATAATTGCTGATTGTGTAACAGCAACTGTCAATAATATACCTGTGGGTCACCAGCCGAGACCAGTTATAGATATTTAGACAGATATTTATTTAGTTTTTAGTTCCACTGCAATAAACAACAAAAGGAAATTAGTAGGGTTGCACCGTTTTTTTTTTTAGGCTTTTAGGCCATCATTGTTCACATCAATGTTTCGCAACGAGACTGGATGCAACTGGCAACTGCTTGCAAAAGAATGACAAGATAACGTTGTGAAACTGGACCGTTTACACCGCTGCAACGAGCAGCTACGTGAAGCCGTACGTAGCTATTGCAGAGGTAGAGACCATGTGCTAATAACATTATGCCAGGAGTTGGAAGCTGGCGATGCACCGGCTCATAACACAACACCTACTCCAGGGACTATAGTTTACCTAGAGAAAGATTAGGCAACGCATAGGTTTAGATTTAAAACAAGAATGTCAGGACGTGATGTACAGCTTATAACATACTTTTAATAAACACTGTACACCTGAACTCTAGCAGCAATGCTTTTCTCCCAGTTCCCGGTGTGGCCGTCCATGTTAAACCCAGAACTGGAGCACACTAACAACCAGAGTAGCTGGAGCGAAAACCAACCAAAAACAGAACCAAAAAACGTCCTATTGAAGAGTTACAATTGTTAGCAATTGTTTCACCGGTATGGCAGTTTATTAAAAATGTATACCGTACAGGAAATGAACACCGGTATACCAGATGTACCGGTATAGCACCCAGCACTATGTATGATCAGCCAATCCGATCACTCATTTTACAGTGAAATAAAGGCTAGAATTGTCCAGTTTGTCGCAAATTCCTTTAATACAGACCTATATAAAATCTATTATTATATTATCGAAGATAGTGGAATGAGTCACATTGATCGGCTTCTGCAATCAGGAAATTTCAAATTTCATTGATCGGCCAATCACCGATCACATTTTAGGGTGTATATATTTGGTTTTTAAGATTGTTGTTTTTTTTAATTGAGACAATTCAATGCTCATCTCATCTTGAATTCAATGATAATCTCAATTAAAATTATGTTTTAATTCCAGCTTTTTTTGTCTTGTCTAGAATTTTTGCTGTCTATAGTTGCCCTACTATGTTTGTGTTTGTGTGTGTGTGTGTGTGTGTGTGTGTGTGTGTGTGGGCGGACAGTTCCTGCCTCCAGGTCACATGACCCTCCAGGTCTAGTTTACATCAGTACCTTGTTGTGTGTTTTGACTGGTTCCCTCAAGCGACCTATGTGTGTGTGCGTGTGTGTGTGGGCGGACACTTCCTGCCTCCAGGTCTAATTTACATCAGTACATCTTTGTGTGTTTTGACTGGTCCCCTCAAGTGACCTGTGTGTGTTGTACCAGCCCGCAAGCTACTGGCCGCTGCTGGCTATTGACTCATTACATTACTGTCTGTGTCGGGGGACCCAGCAAAAGCCACTAAGGTGGCGTGTGGCAGGGATAAACTGCCACACTGATACT